>BPLR01017224.1:0-105105 GCA_021605095.1 Caerostris extrusa | reverse complement strand
AGAGTTAATAGCCATCACTTGATAAACACAGGTCATATTTTTAGTCGTAGCTTTATATATTTTACTAAATTAATAATAATTATGTATGTTAATTCTGATATTCCTGCAGTTTGTGTGCATTTCTTTTTTATATTTTTCATTTGTAGTTAAGAATGCATATTTGTAATTGTATTTAAAAAAATACATCTTTTGTTGAGTGCTGTTATTTTTTATCTGTAGTTGTTATATTTTTTATTCACTGTGTTAAAAGTATATATTTTTGTTCTTAAGTCCAAAAATTTTTTATACTTACAGCTTTTGTCACAATAAAAGAATAATACAAGGGTGAGTGTAGTGTTTTGCTTTTCTTCAGTAAAACATCTACAGATAGCCACTTGAATACTTATTATTGTTTTTTGTAACAATTATAAGTTCATTTCAAAGGCTTGTTTACAAACAAAATATGAATATATTCCTGTAAAATATGTAGAAGAAGATATTTTTTTGAACAAATGAAATTATAATAGAGAGCGCGTAAAATGTTTCTTCAGTAATTAATAGTTTTCATTAATAAATTGTAATTTGATACAAAAGTCAGTGTGAAGAATACTTTTGTTTGAGTTCATATCAAACTTATATCGCTCTATTTAAAGAATGATTGTTCTTAATTGTTTACTTCATAACAAAATGCTCATTACACTCATTTTTTGTTCAGCTATTTTTGAAGTTATGCATTTTTTGTTTAATAGTTCATTTAATAGATCTTTGTTTCTCGTATATTCAGCTTCACAAATTACCCATCTGTTTAATTTTTGTACAGAGTTTGATTTAATTAATGTAATTAAATTTTTCGTTAATATTCATTCTTTTTCACATTAAAGAAAGGTGCATTGAAATAGGCCAGATCGCGTCCATTTCTGCGTGTAACTGAATGTGAAGATACATCCGGCTCTCAGTGTGAGCTAAAACCCAGGTCTGAGTCAGAGCTTCTTGTTATCACGTCATCATGCACTTGTTATTAGTTAAACATGTAAAGTTCATTATAAAGCAGCCTTCAAGTTTCTCCGCTGGGAACGCACACTGAAAATTGTGCTCAGATAGATGTACCAATGCAGGGACTCCAGCACCACCGTTTTATGTTGCCAGAAGATGGTGCTCCTTATACTTGAAATGCACAAAAACCAGCTTGACCAAGCTCGAAATGGAGACGATGTTGACAGGTTCAGACACATACCGAGGCATAACAGGCATTATACCACATTAAAACACTATTCGTAATATTTCAAGAATACGTCACTTTTTTAATGAACAAAGAAGATCAATAATGTTATTTATTAAAAAACATTTGCAACAGTCATTTTTTTTCAGTGTTGGGTTTTGCATCGAGTCTCCTTAACTAATTCTCGCTATAGTGGTGTAAGATAATCATGAGTGCTCATTTGGAATACTGTTATGTAAGTCAGTCAAATTGTTGTTCATATGAATAACATTTAATAGTGTTCTGGTCACAAGAGCTAATAATATCAACATTTGCATCTCACTTTAATCATACAACCACACCTGCCGTGACACAAATGGTGAAATGCGCGCCAGAGGCTCACCAGTAATTGTCAGATATCGATTGAGCTGGAAGATTTGGAGCCTTGTAATAATAAAAGCTGTAATATTTCAATATACAGTAATCAAATATCACAATTGCTGAGAATTTTCAAACATAGACAAACATATAGCTGAAGTGAGCATAATTGTTTGAATAAGAAATATTTGCTGTGTAAATAGAATACATTTTCATGTTCCAAGATAGTTAGATTCAGCTTGTTTCATATTTTAACGACATATATTTTTGGTCTTTAAAAATGAAGAAATGTAATTCAGTCCTCAAGATTATCCATGTTACCCTTATCATAATTTCATTTGAAATATATTATACTCAATTATTCAATTAAGAGCATTTAATTTATGAATAGCTGAAGAGTGTTTTTGTACTTTAATTTAGTTAATTTGAGACCATTTAATGTCATATTTGCTTAATGCCTTGCTTTGGATTGTAATGAATTCAACTACATGAAAAATTTCTAAGCTGTGTGAATAGACCTGAAAATTATTTTCTTGGCCGCTATCAGTTTGACGAACTGATGGCTTATTTTTTTAACCACATATTAGTTAGTAAATAATAAATTAAATAAAATATATTATAAGAAATTATTTGTTTTAAAAAGATAAAAATAGTTATTATTATTGAATAATGCTAGTCAACTTTTCTGTGTTTGTCTCTTCCAAGAGGTAATTGACTTGAACCATTCACTTGAGAGGCTTATACTGGTATTACGACAGAGCTGCATCATGTGCAAAATCTAAATGCAGGCAGGTTTAACCACATTGCTTGTGTCGGGCTGTGCTCGTTATATATATATATAGTACATGAGCAATATGGTGATAGATGGAGGGAAATGTAGTGGTGTGACATAAGGGTTTTTGCAGGCATGAACACAAAGGTAAACAGCCTTTAACTGTTTGAACAAGAAAATATTTTTTTTCTAGATTAAAATCATCAAACTCACCCATTTTTAATGTCATAAAAAAAATGCTATTATTACATGATTTTTCTTAATAAACATCGTGAGATTTAAAAATAAAATTCACTGTTAGCACACCGGGACATGATCATTACCAGTCTGATGTACAAAGTTTAAAATTACAACTACTTTCTTAAACAATGTAAAATAAAGGGAATAATAAAGCAAAACAAAGAACAATGCACATAACGATCATGAACCACCTTCCCCAACAAATGTTAATAGATACTGTCTTATCTGTGGATTAAGACCACTAGACCTTCTGATCAGCCTTTCTATGGCTGATATTTGGCCTTGCAAGTTGAATCACTAAAAATTTAATAAAGAAGGCCTTGTGGAACGATATCTCCGCATGACAACACTTCATCCATGTTCAATAACCTTAGGCTTGTGGAAATATCTTCCAGTGATCCACTTCAGACACTCAAACAGGGTGATAACAGGCTCAGCGCCTTTTCGGGTGCGCGGAGAAACTGCATTGTTCACACCACTCATGTTTAGTTAGAATCTCACCGTTGTCCCACTACTTCATTTTCATGACTTTCACCAGATTCTACTGCACAAGACACCACATCATGGCTTAACGTCCTGTGTTGCATTTGGGTTAACCAAACATGATGGAGCAAAGGAACTGACTTGCCACACAGAACTTTGGAAATTTGGGCGTAATTAGTGGGTGATGTCTAAAACATGAGGGCTGTCCCCCAGGGAACCGCCGTCCCGCACATGGCTGCCCAAAAAACCAGGGTGCCTCCCACCTGGGCCTTGCAGATATGGCTGCCAGGAATGATGGCTGATGAACCGCACCTCATAGACACGTGTTCAGTAAAAAACGAACATCTTCTCATCCCAAGATAGCCTCCTCCAACAAACAGGGGAAAGCAACCACTTAAATGTTGTCCAAATCACAGAACCCAAGGGCAGCCAAATTTCACCAGTGATCAATAGTGTCAAGATATTGCTCATGTTCAAGTTCTAGCTTTTCATGGACATAATAGCTGAATGAGCTTAAATCAAACATCCTAGTTCATTTTTTAACTTCATTTAGCAAAGAGGTCGAGGCGCCTTGACTAAAAGATGGATTAGTCCAGAAACCGTTGCCCAGTCTGGCCTTGCGGTTGACTTCCACCCAGTGTCGATTTCGCTCATTCACCACAGGCGCATGCTCTAGGGCTTGGAACCGTTTCATGGTCTCCTCCGTCTCAGCTCACTGATGCACATGGGACGTGCTTGCCAGGACCCCTGGCCTGGGCGTACGTGATCTCTCAGCCTTTGTAATAGCTTGGTCACGTCGTAAGAGCAAACAGGGAAAGAGGTCAGAGATATGCAATGATGATGAAAGTGATGCCATTTTTTACTTTTGAAGAAGGTTATCCGTCATTTCTCTGGATACTCATCGCGGTGGTCCCTTAGCCAAATAATTCGGCAGGTGTAAGATCTTTATTGTGTTATGATATGACAGGTAACCCATTGGTCGGGGCAGGTAATACATGGATCTTATTAAACGACAGGGGCATTTCAGCCAGCAGGTGCATTGCAACTCTCAGTATTTAAAACATAGGTTGTTACTGCAACAACCGTTGTAAATACACCAGACATAAAACACAAAAATATCAATAAAAATATTAAAAATATTAAATAGTTTTCTAATCCTGCTTTCCTTTGCTAAATACTTGATGTACTATGTAAAATAAACATACCATGCATGTCAACATTATGAAGCATATTGCTTTTATAGCAAAGAGGGAAAATATTCAACACATCAATTATATCAAAACTCATTGAGCTGGTTTCTGATACCAGTAGTTATAACGCATGCTGTAAGCAACAACTATCTAAGAGAGAAGAAATAGAAAAAAGAGGTGCTGGGCCAGGTGGGTGTCAGTCACAGTTTAATCCCCAATTTGCTCTTGTCCTGTGGGCTGATTTGAGCCAGATTATCACCCAGCCTTCATTTTGATAGCTTTCAGTTAAACAGACAAGATGTTGGAGTTGGCCCAATATTGGATCTCATCATGTAGAATTTTTAATCCTTCTCATTTGGAGGAGAGCCAGTACATGATATTATGAGGCCAACTGTTCTTTTGGAGAAAGGGAAGAGGGCATTTAGCATGTAGATTTAGTTAGGAAATAATATTGTTATTTTTTAAATTCTTCATTACTCTATATTCTTCAATGTTTAAATTGCATACTATCATCAGCAGCTCAATACATTCTTCAAAGATTGTCATTATTACCTAGATCTTTACTTACGACTGCTTGTTGGAATGTATCTCATTTGTTTGTATTCACGTGCGCCTCGAGATAGTTGTCGATACCTGATTATTTGACAGCACACACATATATATATATATATATATATATGTATGTATATATATATGCATTTTGCATTCCCAACACGGAAAATTATGTTATATATCGTGCTGAATGGGGCCATCTGAGATATGGTTTCTTTGGTTTACCGTGAGATAACAGAAGCTTTAATAAATATTTATTATGAAAATTGATGCCTGTGAGAGAAACTATTACAGACTATAGATTCACATCATAACATGCCGATTTGATAGAATAGCATCTCTTGATATACATACGCGATGCTGTGAAGTTTACACAGCCAGCTTATCGACATAGAGACAATTTCTGCGCACACAGATAACACATTTTCGTATTAACCATGTAGCAGAGTTCAATCATCAATTACGTACACAAAACGATGTTAACACTGTGCCAGTTCAAGGCACACTTTGTTTATTTCAGGTTTGACGCCATTACCTATCTCTGCACAAATATTACCAAACCTTAAATCCCATTAAATTTTTAATGAATAGGAGTGAAAAAGAAAACAAATTTGCACGTCGGCATAAAATATGCCTCGATTACATGCCGAACAAGCTCGTATGTGTATTTGCTTAGATAAAGTGGTATTTTGTTCAAAGAACAGGTGACAACATCCGCCAAATTCAATTTAACCCATTGTATAAATTTGTGCAGACTCCACACATTTAAGAGGTTGGCATTGAGATAAAATTTCCATTAAAGATCCCCGATATAACACTTGCTTATTCTCTTGAAAGAAGAAAGAGTGTCCAGAGCCTATGAGCAGCGCCAAGGAGTTCATGTTCACTGATTGCTCTGACATTTAATCATATTTTACAGTTGGCATGACCTCGTTGACTTTCTCCGGTCACAGTTTCACGACATATTTCTCAACGTAGAGTATTTCTCAATTCTTTCTTAAAATATTTAAAACTTTACTGCAGCTTTGAAAGAATTTTGCAATAACATCGCTTGTGCATAGTTGTTTTTATTACTGTTGAAATATTTCCATTTCCACATTTTTAGATTAATAATTATAATATTTTATATTTTATAAAATAAGAATTGAGGCTTGAGCTTCGGACTTATTGAAATGCAATGTAACAAAACATGGTTTTTTCACTTTATTGTAACATATGGGAGTCATATTCTCATTTCTCTTTAATTGAAATGGATCTTAGAAATACACAGTGTTGTTAAATCGTGTCACAGCACAGCATTCTATTTAAGTTTAGGAGAATAATATGAAAGCACATCAAATATAAAGAACCCAATATCTTTTTGAATACAATCACTATTACAAATTGTTGGTAATGTTAACTGTACATCTTCATTTTCCAGTTTTGTACCAGCATCCTTTTTGAAAATAAGCAACTGGCCGATTTGTGTGTGCTTGTGTTTCCTTATTTCGAAGTATGGATGGTCATCAATTGGTTTTAATATTTTTACACTGTAATATAATTATTTATTGCTACACATCTTTTCTTATTTTCTAAGTTTTGTAACAGATGCACCATTTTTTTCAAAAATTGCTTATTGTTTTTATCACATGCTTACTTATAACAGAAAGTTAAATCCTCAGTAACATGCTGAAATTTTTTTCAACAGATACTCTCAACATTCTTATTCACCAGGCACAGCAAAATATGGCTGGTTTTCTATTTAATTTGTTTTTTATTTTTCTTTGTAATTTTTCCAGTCAACCACTGACAGGTGTTTGTAGTGCTCATTGTATTACTATTTAGATAGCGTTAATATCTTCACGCAGTTAGCAGCATTTTTCTTTCTGACACAGTGGAATATCATCGGGGGGGGTAGCATGACAATCCATCTCCCTTGCATACAGAAAAAGTGGAATGACGTACAACATCTCTTAATAGGTTTACCCCAACAAAGCTTCAAAAGGCCCAAATTCTGACATCACACGAACAGGTTTTGTTTCCTGTTATCATTACATTTGGCTAGTAACAGTTTCTCAAACCAGCTGAGGCTGCCCCCATTTGTTCTTATCCAGCATAAACTCATTTAAACCCCAACATTGTGTTGCCTGATAATGTGGAGGCTGTTAAGGAAAGCCAAAGCATGCCGTGGCAACATTTCATATATGACCTTGGTGTTCCACATCAAGGGCTGTTGGAGAATGTTTGAAAATGCTTAGTAGCTCTTAAAACCATAAGCCTTGTTCACCGCCAATATTGTTGATAAAATAATTATTTGCATCATACTCATGCAAAAAGAGGTTTTCAAATGCTTGACACAACCTTAAAACAATCAATTTTAAAAAATAATTTTTCACACACTTAATTGGGACACAGTTGCTTTTCCAAATATTAATCTCTTTCCATGCTTTGTTGTTTTCTGCAGGCTTTGCCCGGCACAGGGCTAGTGACTCTGTTTCTGTCATTATACCTCCACATACCTGAACATTGCACTTAAGCACATGTGTTTCATCACTTTACATCAAGGGAGAGACCCTTACACCTCATATTTCAATGTAAGGTGCAATGATCAAAAGAAATTTTCAATGATTAATCCTCAGACTTGCCGACATTGATCTTCGACGTTCAGCTGAAATAACCATACGTTTCTATAAAATAACATCGCAACCAAAAAGAACTGCTCGTTGAGCCTCGCATTGAATTTATTCAATCACATTACCCACGATCTTTTCCTTCGATAAACACGCGTTAAAGCGGCTCAATGGAGTTCACAATATTCATAAAAATTTTTGTGGCTTTCACGTAACTGTAGATGCCGTGTCTTTGCTCAGGGCACGTGGTGCCATAATGGGCTTAAGACAGTACGCACCTATTGCTGAATGCCTCCTGACTCCAGTAAGAGTTTATCTAAATATTCATGCACACGACCGAGGTTCCACTCGAAGAACTTCATTCAATGACACACTGGCTTTATGACAGAACTGAGTGGTTGAAGTCATCCCCTGTTAACTAAGACATCCAAGGGTTCAGCCTCTTTCACCTCCAAAATGAACTCAGCTAAACATTGACTAACTGTGTCTTTTATAAAATTTTTCTGTGCCAGTACCCCCATGATTTAGGCTGCTTATAAAGTGATTTCACTCAGAAAGATAAATCTGCTCACTGCAAACACAAGGGGAAGGCTGGTTTTCTCTGACTTACACGTGGATGTCAATGCTGGGCTGCCAGGCAGCGAAGATTCAGGGGCCGCGATTCTTCTGAGCCTACTTTCAAAATATTTAATAACAGATTTCAGCAGCACTTATAATAAGAATAATATCACATAAACATTATGAATAATAAATATTAAACTTGGTAACGAAAAAGCTTTGACTATTGTGCGAGTTTCAACTATTTTTCGATGGATGAAACGTTGAAAAGACAATGAATAAATAACATTATATTTTTATTCTTTGAAAAATAATAAATCCACAAAAATGATTCCTTACTAAAAATAAAGTGTATAGTTGAAACGTGTCAGAGCTTCTCGATACAGTCACTCAATCAATAAATAACAGACATCATCATTGTGGTACTTAAATTGCACATCTCAGCTCATGTTTACCTTACTTTCACACAGCTACACTCTTGTTTAAAATAAGAGCCAGATATGTAATAAAATAAAAGACAATCATTACGTGTCCATTGTTTTTGTGTAACCAATATAATATTTCATTAGAAAGTAAGATTAAAAATTTTATTAATCACAATCAGTGAAATGAAATTTGGACACCAATGCCAGCTTATAACAAAAATGTGTATTTGACACCACTTATTTGGGGTAATAGGTCCTCGATTGGATAAAGAGGAAGTTTTCATAAGGAATCCTATTTTCTAACAAACAATCAGCTTTTGTCAATACAGCCATAAAAACATTTACCTACATCTTCTAAAAACACTTTAATAGCATAGAAACAATTTATTCCCTAGAATCATTTTTCCGTGGTTCATAAGTGAAAAGGATGGTTTATCAATAAAATAAATAATGATAATATCATTTGTTTCCTCGTGAAAATGACAGCAACATCAGAGAGTTCATAAATATCAGTATAATGTGGGGTGTGACAATTTTTCTTTTAGAGCTTTTCTAAATGCTGCTTACAATCCCAATTGATAGAAAGAATTTGATTGGGCAATACAATATCAACACACGGTAGATTGTGGTTGTGCCCTGGATACGAAACGCATGTTGTCGAGTTAAGAATTGCCACAATATTTGAGGGTATTTGTTCGAATTTACACTTCACAATAGAAGTGTTATCAATATTATTTGTGAAAGTAGCCACGTTTGTGTAATTTTACATTACAACTATTTGTTCGAATGTGATTTTTCCAGTGAAACAGAATGGGGAATAGAAAATGAATAAAAAATTGAACAAGGTCACTATTTGCAGAATGAGTTTGTCCACAGGCATTGAAAGAATGTTAATCCCAGCAAGAGCTGATGCTTTTTGCAGCGAGCATTGATTTATAAATACCAGACAGTGGAAATCAGAGTTTGTTGTCAGCATTTCTGTTCAGCATGCAAAAGTTTCGACGGATGGTTTAACACGTTTTCCCGGTTCAAAGACCACGGGGAACTGTGAGATTTGAAACCTCAAAGGACTGACCCAGCTAATCATTTTGTACTGTGTTTGAGTAAGGAGTGTCAGTGTCCAAAATAACTGATTTGGAAAGAAAAGAAAATTATTTGATGCAGCGAATTTTTCTGCTCAGCCTTATTTCCATCCACAGAATTTTTACTGAGTCATTTCTCAATGATAGATATGAAACTTTTGCCTTTTATAAAATTTCACAGGCCTCAAAAAGATAGTGTTTTCCAATCGTTGCATTTACTGTTTGCATTTTATGACATACGCTCTTAAAAATAATTTGATACCGTCGATATGCCTTCTTATAAATGCAGAAAATACATGTGTTAGTATTTATCATTCTACACTTAAGATTAACGTATAGTAGCATCGTTGTAATATACCCCAGTCTCTTTTGTATGTTTAAAGAACAAAGCATGTAACATATCTGAATTATTATAAATAAAATTCAATATCAGAATCTAAAATTCTCAACTGTAGAACAGTCTTGAAGACCATGGGGGAAAATTATGAGATGATAAACAGAATGAGAAGAAGGGCTTAATAAGTGGCAGCAGTGTTCTTTCAGTGTACAAACGCAGTTATGGAGATTTCAAAGGTGTGGACAGCTGGACGCCTGCTGAATGCCTGCCCTGCAGTGGGAGCGGGAGTAGATACATGAGACTGCGGCTGATGGAGAGGTCTGGACAACTGAGGCTGATAGGTGGTGTGACGATAGGAGCACGTGTTGCAGCCTGGTTACCGTCCACCATCACGGGGCTGGAGTGTCACCAGGGATGAACGCGTCTCCACCACAAATGGGAGGGTAAGCATTTTTGCCTTGCGACAATAGATGCCTTTGAATGTCGTGGCCAGTGCCCGAATCATTATCCCACTAGTGACATAGATTGATCACTTCCGAAGAAAGGCTGAAAACTTTCTAAAAGACTATTTTGAATACTGATATTGTAAATTTCAATATTTTCTTTTACAGGTATGTCTCTTTAACCCCTCATGGGTTCTTTATTTAACATCTGCAAGTTTCCATTGATTGTCCACTTAATATCGCCTTACCTCGACACCAGCTAAAATTGGTCAATAGATCAACTGTTGAAATTTGGTCGTGGTGTTTACAAAAAGAATACAAACATTAACCACCCAGATTTTGGCACACAAAGAAGGTCATGTACTTCATCTCTGCAAGATTAGATATAAATCTTTCTAAATTAGTTATTTACTACGACGCTATATAAAATGTAATGATTACAAATATAATTGAGTAGCTTACTTAGTATCGCCGAAAATTTATCTATATATAATTAATTAATGGAAGTTATGAAGATGGTAAACGTAACTGATATCTTTTGATGGTCTTTTCGATTTAATACTCTTTTGAAAAATTATTTTTTCATTTCGACATACCTTAGTTTAATGATCTCGAAGGTAATGATGGACAGATGATTCGAAATACAAATTTTCATCGAAAGAAACAACAGAATTACCCATCATTCGTAAAAAGAGGTTTTGCTTTGAAAGAAAACTGCCATACTGGCTGCTGCTTCTGAGATTTTTCACGTGGGTGCATTGTTGGTCTCTTTTCTTCATATCACAGCTGGTATTTGATTGTTCAATAAGAAGTGGGATTGACGCCATTGGAGAGGAGCATACTGATGATCAATGAATGATTGATAAACTTGGAGTAATTTCATTTATAAACTGCATCTGAGTAAACATTGATATCACTGATAGGATTGACGATTTGTTCACGACAAGAAAATGCAAAAAGGAGACACAGGCAACAAACATATATTTTGATCTTCATCGTATCACCGACGCGCCATAAGATCTCTGAAGGCGCCACAGCCAGCAGGAGCACTGCAGCGTCGCCAGAGACCAAGAGATGGCTTGGCGGGCAGCCAAGGCGTGGATGGTTTGTGCTGCAACACACAGTAATTGCAAACACACAAGTACATCACACATGTCAATTCCTAAATAAACAGCACACCATAAAAAAGAGTAAGGAGATTTTTAGTTTGTAAACATTTCGATCTTGGAAAGCCAGATCACAGTTACAAAAGCTGCATGGCGGTGTAAAATTGTGCCATAGTCCCTTATATCTGAGTTAATAGTTCCCAAGAGCAGTGGCTTATTCAAATTTTCATCCACAAGAGTTTAGATACCCAGTAAATGGTCGACATTTTTCACTTTCACAACTCCTGCATGAAAAAGATGACAAAGATCGAACACATGGCGTTGCACTCCACAGATCTCAGAAATCGCCTGACGCAGGGCTTGTTTTCTGTCATAACGACAAACGAATTTTTCAGCGGTCACTCTACCAACACTTCCTTACGCTTGATATACAGCTTCAAATTCCATACATTTCTTGAAGCTTGTACCGCAACGAAATAATAAGTTGTTATGCCAGTTTTCATTCCTTGTTTTTCATGTGGTACAGGGTGCCTCAGTCCATAATTTCTAATTAACATTATCAGAATGTTGAATTAACAGATTATAAAAAATGTCACTTACACCACCCAGGTAAAAAGATATTACATGAATTGATTTTCAAATTATTGTTTGAAGAGAATAATAATATGATACATATCAAATAATTGCTTCTCGAAAGCCAAGGAATGCCCTGCCTCAGAAAACAAATCCCAGATATAGGAATAACGTTTATTTGATATCGTCACAGAAAACAAGGGAAGTGAAGGTCGTTTATAGTTGTTTTTACCCCTCAGCAAGACACAATAAATTAGTTTATTCACTTCAAAACCATATTTGAATACTTGATCACAATAATGCTTTACATAAATACAATTTTATGGTGCTTTACAGCTTATATCATTTATCACTTCAAAAATGTTTTAGCAGTATTACTAAGGATCAAATAAAAAGGAAAGTCATGTAATTAAGAGCCTGGGCCATTTCACATGAATGAAAAATGCTTCTTAATGATGGGCTTGATCAGAAATACCTAGCTTGCTTAAAACAACTTTTCAGCTTGATACTACTCCAGCTGGACTTTGAAGAACTCATGACTGACAGGTGCATTGAAACAACTTTTTTCACAAAAAAGAAAGAAAAAAAGATCAACATGGCGCCAGGATTAATGCAGAAGTGAGCGCATAATAGAATGGGAAAACGTCGAATCTTTCGAAGACCGAGATTAATCAGAACAGAAATAGAAAATTTACTTGTGCCATCTTCATGCCGATAGAAAGCTCTTCGTGCTCTACGTTGGATAGTCGAATAGAGTGCCCTTTTACATCATGGGTGTTGGATGGGCGTATGCATTTATGAAGGTGTTGACACAGCCCAGATATCTCAGAGCCAGGCTTCGCACAGGCTCATTTTGGATTTTCATTGCTGAGTGAGCTGCATCCTTCTTTAGACCAAACACTTGTTATGTGTATTTTTGCCAGGGCTTTGGTGAACTATATATATAAGATATATTACTAATATTTGCCTAAATAGAATTTAATGTGTTATATAATAATACTATATTATATTGCATTCACAATGATATTTACAACACTTTATATTATTATATTTTCCCTATTCTTAACAATCATTTTTTTTTTATTTATGATTTCAATTTACAGATATGGAAGAATTGTGCACAGGGACAAGCTAAATTACAGAACATTTGATTTGAGTTCGTGGGAATATTTCACATTATAATTTCAAGGAAACATGTAGATCAAATGCAAAATCAGAAACAACACGGAACGTGTACACCTGAAAATGTACTTATAGCCATTATCTTTTAGATATAGACAAATTTGTGTTCTAAATAGCTTAACAGCTTTAAATAGCCTCCCAAATAAATATTTAAATGAGAACTGGTCAAAAACAGAGTACATTGATTCACAAATCAGGTTGATATCACTTAAAAATAAATATATTGTATAGTTCTTGCTACAGGTATGTGGAACAGGATGTACACTGATAGAGAGGTGATGTACGTATAATAAGATCAAAAGGAACAATTGGGAAATATACATGTCATGATTGATGGGCCAGGCTGGCTGATGGCTTCATGAGAATGCAGGCCTGTTCTGGGAAGAAAATCAGTTTGCAGTCTCAGCCACCAGATGAGTTTGTTACGCCTGTTGATGTACAAAGAATTGCCCAATGAGGCAAGCATGGCCATTAGAGCAGGATGAAGGGCTCGAAACACACCATTGCCAGCCCTTCATTCATTATTCCCAGTATGGCATTTACACGGTCGCCTCATGCCCAGTGGCCTCGCTTTTATTAAAAACACATTTAAACAGGTATCTGAAGATCACCAAAGTGAAGGAAGATAAATAAGAATGCAATGTTTTGATGCTTCTGAGGTAGCAAGAATACTACAAACTGGAAATAAACAGAAAAACCCTCACAAAGCAAAATGATTCAATGGAGCCACAGGTATATTGAACACTAGGTAGCTGAATACAAACATTTGAATACATTCCATCGCTTGAATAATACTTGTCATTCAGGAAACAAATGTGTATTCTTGAAGGGTATCACACATAGATGCCTAATGATTTTTGACTAAGGGTCACACGAAAATGTCTCCCACATTTCGTATTAATTCTCAATTGTCTAGACTGATTTATCGAGAGGTTCAAAGTTTCTGTGGCAGAATTTCCAGTGTAATAAGAACATTTAAATGTTTTCTTCTGTTTTCATTTCCTTATAATATTCAGATCCACTTTTTTTTAATAGGGGCAATCAGCATTTCCCGGAGAAATCAACTGGAGGTTGTTGAGAAGAATTCCTGATTTAAATCATAAATTCTGTGGAGCCAGATTTTTGGAGAGTAAGAAAGATTTATAACTTGAGAGGACGCACATTTTCGGAAAATCCATCGATCCAGCCAGGTTTAGCAGTCTCTATAAGATCATAACAAAGTCTGCACCCCTTCACTGGCCCCTCTACCGCTTATTTTACTATTGCAGAACGGCATCTATCTCGTAATAAAAATAAAGGCAATTGAATGCACGCAGGCAACGCTATCAGAAATTTAAATTGTCATTCTTCACAAATACTTGTGTTACGCTATTATTATTGATGATAATTCTAATGTACAACCGGTAACAGGGACGAGTCTGCACACTGCCAGGCATGCCCTTTTTCAGATTCAAACATCACTCCTTCTGCCCACACCGAAAGCCTTTAAACAGATTTACGAAGTCGCACCTAGAAGGAAAATGTTCCTAAGAACAGTATGATCCCCCGATAACGGGGACTACGAGGTGGTACTCCTTCCCGTGTGCGTCTGGGTTCCGAGGTGCCATTGGCCCAGACTTCGTTTTATGACGACGTAATGCACGTACATCGACTCTGCATCAGGGAGCTACTGGAAAGTGAAAAATATCACTCGAATCTATTATCTCCAAAGGTAGACAGATTTAAACCTACGAAATATGTGTGATGCTTGGGGAGATGCATTGCAGCACGCTTTCTTGCATCCTCGAAAACACCCAACAAATCAACAGGATGCCGCATTGAGAATGGGCACCCTGTGCAATGTAATAAGTTGCACTAGCTGGTTCTTGAGTATATTTTGGAGACGGTGCGAAGCAACCAACAGTGGGAAAGTGAGGGAGGGTGCATATCCCATATTAAGGAACATCTGCTTGTTGTTCTTCCCTCATGGATAGACAATCAGCAAACACATACTATAAGTCAATAAAGCTTGTTTTTTTGTTTGATCTCCGAAGGCGCCCTGTATGCATTGTATTCTCTTCAGCGCCGATGCTTTCGTCATCCTTTACGTAAGCATAATAGCTCTCCCCTTTTTACGTTGAATGTAATGTCTCCTGTGATGATTTCAGTGAGTTATGGCAAAAAACTCAAATTGTTGCTTGCAGAAGCTCTTTAAACACCAAAGTAGTGATAATAGAATTATCATCTAATAAAATTAAACGATAAAAATATTTCACACTTTGGGAAGAATTTTTATGTAAATTTATAACAGAATAAGTACTTCCAGTGTGGCAATAAATGATATTTTAATGAGAAAATTGTTATTAATGCAGGAACACATGTAAATTCTTCAAAAAAAAGGTGCCAAGATGTGTAATTTTATACACGTACATTCCAAGCCACACATGTCCCCTGGGTAGTGCTAAATGAGCCACAGCGGGTAAAAGTAGCCTTACTTTCTATAACGTTATCAACTGTCTTCATTGCCAGCTGCATTAGAACCACAGCTGGGCTCTTTTTCTCTTAACAAAGTTAAAATTGAAAGATAAAAATTAAAAAGGTATTTTGTCCTCTTCAAGTAATTTTATGGGTACTGCATATCATTCATGAGAATATCTTGTCTTACATTTTTTTTTCTTTTTTCTCTGAAAATATTTCAGAATACAAATTCAGCATTCAATTAAAAATTACATATTTAAATATATATTTTAGATTTAGAGGGGGCACTTTGATCAGGAGTAGAGGGTAATTTTACAGTTGAAAGATTCTTTTTCTTTTAAGGCAAGGGTGGATTTATCGGGGTACCTTATGATCTCTTATAGCTATGAGTCAAATAACTGTAAAACAGAAGCTGTAATTGTTTCTATAAAATAATAAGATTTAAAAATATAAGAGGAAGTGCATCAATTCCATTTAACATGTTTATTAAGTCGGCCTAACATCAGGTCTTTAAATAAACTCATAAAATATAAGGTCACCTGCTAAAATATTTATGGCATTTTCTTCCAAAATCCGAAACTTATGGAGTTGTAGTTCACGGTAGCATTTTGTGGGATGTGTTTAACTGAGCCCGCTCTCAAATGTAGCGTGAAATGATAGTTCCCATGAAATGTTTGGTTGAATACATAAAAATATTTACGTTACATGAACTTTTCTTTAAAAGTAACCAACTAAAATAGGAAAATGAAAATGAAATTTGTAAAGTTGAAATGTTCTTTCACTGACATAAATTTCATCATTTCTACTTGATAACCGATAGAATGTTTGTATATAGAATTTGATTCAGATAGACCGAAAAATTAACAATGAAATTTCAATTGGCAAGTGGCTCGTTTTCGTATTGGAAAATAACTGCTACAATTTTACATGGTTTAAATAATATCTGTAAAGATCTAAAAAAAAAGAATTTCCATTAAATGGTAGCATCAAACAACAATGAATTTAGTTTTGTATTTATTTTTTTATTACATAAAAAAAGCTCAAAAATTTTGGGTAAATTTATTTGGAAGTTCTAAAGAAACCATATTTAATTATTTTATATAGCAACAGACATACGTTCTAACGTGAAACACTATAGTAAAAAATTAACTTTTGATTTTAAATGTTTGTGTTATTAGTACCTTAGGTATTATTTATGTATATGCTATACAATACATAAATGCATTGATTAATTTTTTTTTTTCGGGATGTCATAACTTTAGACAATATAGAGTTTCTTTGGCACTAAAGCAATATGTAGCAAGATAGGGGCTTTTCAGATGAAGAGAAGCCCAGTGTGTTTTGTTAAACTGCTCCTACACTTCTGTCGTATTATGGTACATAATATAGACAGAAATGTGGTAATTTCAAAGAAACATTTCAAGAATGATGCGTGGAATTCAAAAGCTATAATTTGCACTTATTTGGAGCCTGTCTTTCGTGATTGCAACACACGTACAGTCATAAATTCAGTGCATCATTAATTTTCTCAAAAAAGACAAGGATTACCAATGGTCATAAAACAAAAGTTCTGCACACCGTAATGAGGTGATACGTTTCCTGCACGTAAAAGGCCATAATGCTATAGAAAATTCCATAATGCCCTTATGTAGGAATAATGAATGCAGTTGAACAGTATTGCAACAGGCTGCAAAAAGCTTGTGCCATGAACAGGAGTTTCAAAGTTTCTTGGAGGGAATTACTTCATCACTTCCATACAGCTCTGGCCATGCGTCCAATAGCGCTTTCTTGAGTGTTTTTCTGCCATTTGAAGACGAAACGCCCGTCTCAACATTTTGTCAACGTTCTGAAATGCGAAATAGCGGAAATAGTTAGTAAACTCATCCTGATTCAGCTAAACTGCCAACCAGTGTGGATTATATAAACGCGGGTCGCCCAACAGTATCAAAACAGTTTTCAAGTAAAGGATGGTAACCTGAACAAAATGATAAAGTATGTGTGTATATGGAAACATCGGCAATTTGCTCGTATTTTTTTTATATCCACCCAAACCTTTTATGCACTGTATATATATATATATGTGTGTGTGTGTGTGTGTGTGTGTGTGTGTGTGTGTGTGTGTGTGTGTGTGTGTGTGTGTGTGTGTGTGTGTGTGTGTGTGTGTGTGTGTGTGTGTGTGTGTGTGTGTGTGTGTGCATGCATATATAATATCAGTGCTGATTATAATCATATAATCATGAACTTTCTGATTCGGTCAAATGTTATTTGGACATGTGGGCTTTATGGAAGTGAATACTCGAGCCACATAGTCGTTTTGGTCATATTTAATTTTACATAAAATAATAGAACCTGAAAATAATATATTTTATTAGTTCTCATTTTAAATATTTATTTAGAATATTTAAAATTTGTTAAATATTTAGAACACAATCATAACGAAATAAACATTTTGTTAAATTTAATGCCTTCATAAGATGTACTATGTTTATATCTTTAAATTTAAAAAAAGATTAGACATTTCATAAATGCTGCCATAAATTTTATTTAAATTATGATTCAACTGAATTTAAATAGAGCCGTTCTGTAAAACCATCACAGTTTCGCTTCAATATGCATTTGTCTACACATAGTAAATTTTCCTGAAATAATTTATAAGAAAATTTCATAATATTTGAAAATAATGCAAACCTTAAAACATTCTTTTCAAAATCAAAAATGTTCACAATAATTTTAACTTAACTTCCTTTCATTGTTACCTATGAGCACTCAAGGAAATTAATATTAAAAAGATTTTAATTTCCTTAAGTAATATAATATAATGTAAATTCTGAAAAGTTATTATGTCTACAGGAAACAAATGAATTGGATTTACATTAAACATTTAACGTGAGAAAATATATAAATAATATAAATTATTGTAAATGTCAAATTCTATTGAAAACAGTATTATATTTATTTATAATAGTAATAATTACCATAACATTAAAATCTCCTCTCATGCATTTCAAATTGTAGTAACATTAAAAATATAATTTACCTTTTATAAATATATGTGTATATAGCAAGGTATAGTTCATAAAATTCTAATAAATATAACAAACACAATATGTTATGGTAGAAATTTATAAACAGTGATCCTAACAATGAAAAATCTAAAAATAAAAATTCACAATTTAGAGAGTATAAAGAAAAAACTATTATTCTTACCAATATAGGATATCTGAATAAATAACGCATTATAAAACAAATGCATGCAGCGATAAAGTGAATATTAAACAATTCATTTTATGACCTATATAATAAAGAAGAATTTTTTCTTCGACAGAAATCCCTAACGTGAACATCATTTGAAAGAGCAACAACTTCTGTTTAGCTTAGAAATTAAATATAAATTTCTGATTTCAGTCCAAAGTTCCTGCCTTAAAGGAAAAACCGCATTCAGAAAGTCTAGCCTGGTCTGCAGTGCGTGGAGATCTGGTTCCATTCTAAGGTTTTGTTTTCATTTCTATTATTATATATTTTTTTTTTGCTCCAAAGTTTTCCTAAATATCCACAAATTTTTTTTTATTGTTCAGGGTATTTTTTTTCTGCAGCAAAACCATAGCTTTTGAAAATTTGTATTGTCGTCTTCCTTTTTTTTTTCTTTTTCTTTCTTTTTTTTGAAAAAAGTTGTTTTTTAATTTTTATCGCGAGACAAATAATCCTTGACTGTAATCTAGCAGATGAGTTCTTCAGAATGTACAAACTCAAATTTCTTGAAAAGCCTAGAAGAGGGGTATTGAATTATGAAATGTAAAATATGATTTATTTTCTACATTAGAAGTACGCTCATTTTCTAAACATTTTCGAAGGATTTAAAAAATAACCAAAGAAAAGAATATCGTGAGTAAGGAAATGAAATTTGAAAATTAAATTGAAAAAGAGTTAATCAAAATTTAGTTACGTATTTAAGATTTTTGGTGATGATCGATAGTAATATATACACTATAAACTACATTTTTAATAAGAGTGATAAATGATATAAGCAGATAGAACTTTATAAAATTGTATTTATAAAAACATTGTGTGGTAAATACTTGTGATCAAATGACACTTAAGCAGTAAATGAGTAAATTGCTTTGATAGTTAGTTTTACAGAAGTAGGTAATTATAAATCAGCTGATAAAGCTTTGAAACAGAACAACCTAATGTGTGTGTGTGTGTGTATGTATACTAGGCATAGCAATAGAATTTAATATAAAAAGTATATTATAAGCAGTTACTTGTAAAACTAACTATAAAAGATACTTAGTTGTTCACTTACAGATTTTTATCACAAGCGCTTTCCTCACAATGTTTCCTCAATTATCCTTTATGGCGGTAAAGAATATAAATAAAGTCTAGTGTATTAGATAAATTAAAAAATTTGGTTACGTTTTAACCCTACATATTATCTAAATTTGTTTTCTGAGCAAAAATGTTTAGAATTGATTATATGAAAACTTCAAGTAATTAGCACAACTCTCAATTTGATCCAAATGGAAAGAAATATTTTATAATATATCATAATATTTAATTTAGTTCATTATATTTTTTCTTAGTAAATGATAGATTTGGAAAATTAGTCATTAATGCATAGAAACAATTCATGCATTAATAGGAGAGATGCTTGTTTTCCTGGAATGATAAAATTTATTAAATAAACATTTTATAATCCTGTTCATGATTAGTTCCACTATTCTGATGAGATATTTAGTTAGAAGTTACAAAAAAAAATTATTATTAGGGAATAGGAATTGCTATTACATGGAAAAAATATAGGAATTATTGAAAACATGTAAAAAATATTAATGTTATTGAAATTTCATTTATAATATAATATTCATGAGCTAACACAAAGCAAAAAGTATTGATTTAAGGAAAATTTCAGGATCGTTCGATATCAAAACATGAAAAAAGGAAGAAGTGATAATTACGTTATTAGAAATTATGAAAAATTCGACCCAATAATCTGTCGTTATCAGTGACCAGAAAATAAGAGCCACAAAATTGAAAGTCGGTCCCTGAATGGCACCAAATTTTGTAAGTAATAAAAGACGATTTGGATCCATGACGACTCTGCCTCGAGTTGTTAAAAGTACTAATCTGCGTATTAGAAAAAATAATTTCGAAATAACGTGATTCTCTCGACTGAAAATTTAGAAGGCTTTTTAAAAATTTGGCGTCAATACTTTCATCATTTTTTTAAAGTTAATTGAAAAAAAGCCTAGATTCGTGGAATATTCAAAATGTTAAAAAATGTCGACCATGGACTGTAGTGAGCCTAGTAAAAAAAGGTTATGAAAACATCTTTGTTAAAGAATACTCAAAATTATTCAGCGCTATTCAACAGGAAACAAAAAAAGTTTTCGAAACATGGAGATTAAGTGTTTTAGTAAAAATAAAAATGAAAGGGCTTATAAACATTTTTTTTGTAAAAAATACTGAGAAAACTATGAAAATTTGTAGCTTATTATGTATTAGATTATAAGATGTAAGTAAATTTTAGCTTTTGCTTATTTTGATATAGCAAACTATTGATTGTGCAACTTAAAATTAAATATTTTATTTAAGAGCTATTTAAAAAATATTATTTCCTATCCATAACAATTTTCATCAGATAATTCATTACTTTATTTTTTTTCACATATTTAAATTATACTATAAAGTCTTCTGTGACTTCTTTAATGTATGAAATGAAATGTATCCCCATCAAAACAGGGTAAACTTTCGATTTCAGTTCATTCTTCCTCTGAGGCTAGGGGGCAAATGATGCAAACGACGAGTTAATCGTCTGGCTCAATCGATGTATGATCTGGTAGCTTCTATAATCAAAGTATCATCTTGGTTTCTTATTGATCCTGTTTGATGATGACTGCTGCAGGCAACCGGACCTTAACTCCCACTGGAAAATAGGATTCTAATACCACTGAAGCTATGGTAGTTGAACCAACTTCAACAAAGGATCTTGTATCTTCGATGCGTCATTGTCAGAGGTGACCGGCTATCCACAACGATGAGATCAAAACTGTGATGTCACGTTGTAAAGTAGTTGTGTGTCTACGTAGTCAAGTAGATTCAACAATTATAAAGGATTTAACATATTTGCACGTCGCCTCCAAACTTTTACTCTACTGCTGTCATTATCGAACAAAAGAGGAACTCGTCGGTGAATATTGTCCTATGTCATTCAGTAGTCCAACTGACTCAACCATTGGGGTAACCATAGCAATCTTTGACATCGATAGTTTTCATAAATGGAAATTATAATAAACCTGCAGGACGCTGTCGACCAGTTTCTTGTTGATCCATTACAAATCGTTAACCATATGTTTTTCGGATGCTCCAATCTGAGCATATTGATATACGTCTGGATGGGATAATGCCCTTTTGACGATTCACATTCGTTTTTTCAATCAATCTTTTCCAAATCATTTTCTTGGTGGATACATGTAAATGTGTTTCAACTGTGATATGAAGAAAAAGACCAACAAGCTATAGGCATGCTTAAAGCGACACCCGTCGTAAAATCGTCTGAAAGACGAAACTGGCTGATACCACCGGCCAACAACAAATGTTTAGTTACAAATGTCTTCTCAAAACGTAAAACATATTTCCCACAATGATGGAAAGTAGCAAACAGACAACAATTCTGTTGTTTCTTTTTCTTTTCGTGTAAAAAATTTGTATTTCAGATCATCTATATAAATCATTCCATCGATATTCCAGGAATTTTGTATGAATAAACTACTAATTTTTTATGGGGTTGCATTTTCTCGATCAGACAATGTATAACGAAATGAAAAAGTAATTTTCAAAATTATTAAATCGTATAAAAAAAGACAAAGATTATCAATATTTATAAGAATTTTTATCATCAAAGACTTATCAATTTACGTTTACATTGCAATACTTTCAAATGTACTATATAACTTCAAAGATGATGCATATTAAATTATATATAATTAAATTTTCATCATTGCAATAAACTAAATATAAAATAATTGTAATCAATTATGATTGTATCTATAAGCATTAAAATATATTAAAATTATTAATTTAGAAAATTTATATCTAAATGTAGAGATGAAAGACTCGGTGGAAAGAAAAGTGGAGAAGGTGGGAAAGACTCGATATCGGTGCATTATGTTGAAAATATTAAATCCATTCACCTACAATACTATTTGAAGATAGTGAAGTATAGTACACGCAAAATCCTCTTCCATCATTCTTAGATAAAATTTGTGGACTAATTTCTAATGTAATTTGCATCATCGGTTGATTATTTCATAGCCATACATTAAATTTCAACAGTTATAGAGAATCTATTGTTGTTAATTTTAACAATTAATCAGCGGAAGCAAAGTAATGTAGTAGAATTGATATTAAATTGGATAATAAAGAACTTTATAGGTATTCTAAATAAAATTTAACAAGAGTTTAAAAGAAGACATTTTTAAAAATAATGAAATTTGCAATATCAAAATAATTTCAAGTAAATAGTTTTTAGGGACATAATTTAATAACTTCAAATTAATTAATTAAAAATTTTGATCAATCTATGTAATATAATACACTCATGTCCATAAAAATTAAGGATAATGAAGTTCAGGCAAAGAAAGAGACAGAAAAAAACAAATTTGACTTATTTGTAAAGTCTATTTATTAAACAAAAAGGTAAAAAAGAAAAAAAGATGCTATATGTTTGACATAATTAATAAAAATTGCGATTTTACTCCATGGAGCAAATTTCAAACAGAACCTATTTACAAAAAACAGTATAACATGGTTTAGTATGATGGTTAATATGGAGTATGTCTCCCGGACGATGCAATACAGGCCTTACAACGCCTAGGCATGTCAGGTATCAAATTATCAATCTGATCTTGGGAATATTACACCACTCATCTTGCAATGCCCTCGAAGTTCCGGTTTGACAGGTGGGAGGGGGTTGACGGGCTGCAATTCGTCGGCCAAGCCATTCGTCGGCAATATCCCACATGCTCTATTGGATTCAAGTCCGTGAGTATGCTGGCCAATCCATACGGGTGATATCCAAAAACATCACACAAGACCACTGTTGCAGTGTCCACAATGCATGCTCTCTACCCCAGGTTAATCGCAGGCGACAGTGAGTTGCGGTAAGTGGAACACATCTGACAGGCCTACGAGCATGTAGACCAATGTGCCGTAAGCGTCTGTACACGGTCTGCCTTGAAACTGTCGTACCGGTAGCTGACGAGACAGGTCTGATGCTGTGCTCCATCTGTTTCTTTTAGGCAGTAACTGCTAAATACCGGTCCTCATTCGGCGTTGTAACTCGGGGCGACCTGTGCTGTAACATCTACTCACATTACCATCATCTTGGAATCGTTTCCAAAGCCTGGAGATGAAAGCACTCTGGGCGATTCAAGTTCCTCGAACACTTCCAGCTGGGTACGTCCATTCCAGTCGTCCGATAATTCTACCACATACAAAATCATCAAATGCTTCCTTTGTGCCATAACTATGCGTTTGTGCACTGAAAGGCTTTTAAAGCGCTTGTGAACAATTTTACTTCTTTGCCACTATTCCTTGTACCCCTCTCTTACACTCTCATCATTCTGACGTACTATCCGCCCCATCTGGTGGTTTCCTGTATTTTGCATATTTTTCTTCAAGATGTGTGTGTGATAATTCTACAGGTGAAATTTTTATTTTAGAGTTCAATTTCTGTGTGATTCTGAATTATCCTTAATTTTTGGACATGAGTGTAGATACCATAATAGAAAAATTCAGGAATAATGCAATTACATATGCTACATTAATTACTTGAAAAATTGTTAAACATACAAAAAAATTTACAAATATTAAGTTGATTTGAACCGTGTATAACTTATAAAATTGCATATTTAATTATATAGCATGAATATAGCTTTACTATCTAAAATATACGTTAATCTTAAATTATAGCAAATTAGAATAAATATAAGTGCTAAAGGGAGTTAAGTAATAAAAGTAATAGAAATATAATACTTACATGTAGCAATTTTTTGCATTTATAAAATAAAACACTATCATTGGGTGAGTATCAAAATCTAAAATTATTTTTTTAAAATTTACTTAATTCAAATGTCATAAAAGTTTTAAACAATTAAATTTGTCATACTTTTTGGCGGTTCCATAAAAATATAAATCATTTTCTTAAAAATATTTTTTTTTTTTTTGAAATTTATATGAAATTTTGCAAAATACAAAAAAGGAACAAAAAAGTATTTCACTTATCTAATCTATTTGAAATGGCTTTCATTTCACGAACAACAAATCTTCAAAAGCCTTTATTTGAAATAAATAGCAACTTAAAAGATTCACAGATAAATTCCACAAATAAAAAATAAAATAAAATAAAATATTCCCTTATCATACATAGAACAGGAAAAAAAATTCCCTTTTAAATCATAATAATAGACAGCATTTTTCTTTTCTTCCATCAATTGAGTAATTTTTTTTTCCTGAATGGTCTTTGAGCACTCACTTACTCAAATTACAGAGTAACATTTTCTACATTTCTGAAGGCGGATTTATGTAGCAAATTGGAAAGTGAGATGGTTCTTATCCTTTCAATCGGTGAATTCCAGGAGGATGTCGCTTTACAAACATTCAATTCCTTAAGGGAGACGTTTTCCGAAACTCTCCTTTTTTTTCCCGTGTTCTTTCTATCGTGGGAAAAAAAAACCGGCTGAAAGTAATGCTACGAATTTCTCAGGAAAACGAAATGTGTTTAGCTCCAAACCATCCGTCTCAGAGCTTGCCGTACAAAAGCATGCTTGAAAAGGAACAAAGCGGACTGTATCGTTTGGCTAACCAAACCGTTTTGTTGCAGATTTTTTTTTTTCTTCTGTAAGGTATTTCTCAACTCAAAAAAATCCAACCAATTTTTCGCTGCAAAAACGTTTTGTCAGCTCTTTAATGGAGTTCTTATTGTACATTCTTTTGATGCCTTAACTGGTATTTTTTCAGAAGGAAATATGTGGACTTTAACGCGAAACTATATATCATAAATAAGGAAAAACTCACATTCTTTTAAATGAAGTGACAACTGGTCTGAATTTTTTTTTATTTCGATTTTTCCTAATTTACATTCTGTTTCACATAAAAAAACTAGATCCCTTTACTTCTGGAAGCTGAAATGTTACGAAAATTCGAACAAAATGCTATTGAAATGTGTAAATTACAAAATGTTAAATTAACTGTTAATTATTAACATACACAAAATAATATTGATAATAGCTTTACTTCTGTAAGCTGAACTGTTATGAAAATTCGAACAAAATGTTATCCAAATGTGTAAATTACGAATTCTTAAACTAACTGTTAACTGTAAAAACATCATGTAAATAATTTACACTTCGTTTCATTTGTATCAGGTTTTAATTTTTAAAAAAATTATCTACCATTAATTGTTGATATTTATTATTGTAATCAAATTCCTTTCTATCAATTTAAGTTGTAAAAAATGGCTTGATTTTTAAGAAAAATGTCTAAAAAGAAAAAAAAATTGTCTACTTTTTACCTTATTATAACTGAAGTATTTATGAACTCTCTGATTATGGAATGATGTTATCATTTCGAAACAAATGAAATGTATATTTATTTGTATTTTTACATATTAAAATACTAAAAATCCCTTTTCACTTATGAATTTTTGGAAAAAAATGTTCTAAAGAGAATGCATTGATATCTAATATATTAAAATGTTTTTAAAGAAGGTAACAAAGATAAAAATGTTTTTACTTAACGGAATTACTGATAAGAACTTGACAAAAACATTCATTGTTGTTTGTTAGAAAATCAAAGATTCATCCGTTACATCTGAACAGAAAACACATAAGTTGTCCATCAGCAAAGATATTTAATATCTCAAGTTTACCAATCAATCGAACCTGGAGGTTTACTATACAATGCTGAACTACCAGAATTACTAAATAAGATAATTAATAAATACACGAGGAAATATTTTTCAATATTAAGAACATAATAACTTTATTTGAATTTTGAAATTATATTTTATATCAATCTATTAAAGTGTTTTTTTTTTTTTTTCATTTCACTGATTATTTCTGAATGATTAATAAAATTTTAATCTTACTTCTAATGGAAATAAGTAATTTATGAATAAAATAGGGATTTACACAAAAAACAAATAGATGTATACATGAATTAATAATAATTATTATTTTTGTTTAAGTGTATAACATATTCATTCCTAAACTTAACAATAAGGATTTCGCTATTGTAAGCAATAATAAACTAATGAAAATAAAATTAAAAACATAATTCAAATGATGAATACTGAATTTAAATTATAATTGATTAATTATTATATAATATTATATAATGATAATTAATGTAATTATTTCATATTGATTAATTATTTAAATTGTAATAATAATTATAGTTGATTTTCGAATGAATAGACAAACTTCTAACTAAACTATTTTTCCTATTTTTAGTAAAAGTCATTTTACTAAGAATAGTATTTGTTGATTTGCATTTTCTAATTTGAACATTTTCAAAGGGGTAAAACATAAATAAAAAATATAATGATAATTAATTTATTCATTGTGATAAAAGAATAATTATAAGACTGTTATTAATTTTAACTGTTTTTTAATTAATTATAATAATAAAACAATTAATATTATTTAAATTAGGATCTTTGATAAAATTATTTTTCAAGCAATAGAGATTAAACTATCCAAATAACTTAAATGGTACTTCGGCGTAGTGAGAAGTACGAAGAATATTTTTTTTTTTATCTTCGACTAATTAATTTGTATATAATTAATTTGCAAAATATTGTTAAGAATAATGTTATTATCTCATATTCTTATTTTTTGCATTTTCTTAGACCTTAATAATAATAATTTATTAAATAAGACATAATTCATCCCCTTTTTGTAATACAAGTTTTTATAATAAATAAACCTTTTATATGCAAACAAAAAATTTGCACTAAACATTTTTTATTGCAAATAAATAATTAGAAGTTTCTTCTCTTGTACACTCAACTTCAGTAATAGTATTAGATGCCAAAATATTTAAATATTTTGGCATGAATCCATCGTTACGAATAGAAGACGCTGAAATATGGAAAGTAAAATGTATATTAAAAATTTCTTTCTTCAAAAATCCTATTTGTAATTAAGTAACAAATATAACAAATGTAAAATATTTGTTAGATTTTTTATATAATTGATTTTGTTATAACTGTGCTTATAAATTTTGAAATATTTTTTTAACTATGAAAGATAAAAAATTAGTTGAAAAATAATAAAACAATGAATAAAATTTTTCGTTACCGTGGTTTGAATGGATGTAGCCATTTACATTTATTACATTCAAAGAATTAATTGATATTGTATATTGATAATGTTATTCTTAATTTCTGCTATCAAAATGTTTCGAGATGCTGCCAAAGTGCTTCATCGATGTTGAGTAAATATTTTTGAAAGTAATAGGCATCATGTTTTCAATTATAGAATCACTTGTATTTTTCAATTTCTTTTTAAGTGAAGGTCTTTTCTCACTGTGACAGGAAGGAACTTGTAATCAGCATTCACCTTGGAAAATCCATTGATTTTTTTAAAAACCTTGATGAACACCAACATTAACAGCTTTTTTTTTTACAGCTTTTTTTTATTAACAGCTTTTATTACACATTGTAAAATTCAGAAAAACACTTATGCAACCATACAGATAATAGAAAATTATGTAGGCGAGGTTTACATCAATCTACCAATTTGAATATGTATAATTATCTCTGAAAATTTAATCCTTTATAAAACCTTCATCAATGGAAATTTAACTAGAAAAATTTTTATAAAAGGAGACCTATTAGTCAAAGAATTCAATTCAGCATTTTAATGACATTTTTTCAACTTTTCAGATGAGATTCTGATATTTTTGGAGGAATGTAATATGGAAAAAAAGAATTTAGTTATATGGATAATGTAGTTATATGTATATAATAGGGATGACTTAGTTATAGATAATATTACATTGATAGTATTATGGATAATTCTGATAATTTTATAGATGAGTAATGTGAATAACAATGGTGATAGTACGTAGCCTCGTCAGAATTGTCTTAAAGATGTATTTTAGTTTCGTGGTGCATTCCTTAAAAAGTCAATTACTATATCTATTTATGCACATTAAGTTAGTGTGATAAAGAGTTTTGCAGACGAGACATATCTCAAGCGAAGCGCTTCTCCTGAATCGAGCAATTCCTTAATAGGTATGAAAAGGCTGTCAGTGGAGTAAGCAGTGGTGGGCGACTCTCTGTCGTAAGCTTATTAAATATAATGGCACCACGTCTTAACAACTTATCTTGACACGAGAAGAGAAGGGAACTATCAAGAGACACACGAGGAAAAGAATGCATCGCGCAAATTACCCTGAGAATGATTTATTGTATCCAGAAAGCCACAAGTAACAAAACTCGGAAACACTGAACGTAGTTTTTGTATAGTGTTGTCATTTATCAATGACACGAGGTTGTGTTGGGTGGTTGAGGCCTAAACTTCATTTCCAGTTTTTAGGTGAGCAAACGGGGAAGATTTTTCGAAAATTCCGGGACTCTTCCAACAGAGAATGTTATTGGAATTGTTAGTAAAACAGCTTGTATTGATTTATCGAAGGAGGAAAAGATTGCACGAGTCGTGCTGAAAATGGAATATGTGATTGGAATAAATTCAATCTTGTAGGAGATATACTAATGGGCTGAAGTTTCTTTTGAGATTTTTGCAATCAAACAAGGCCTTATATATTTAATTTTATAGAAACGTATGGATTATTTCAGCTAATTAAAAAACGTCAGAAATTATTATCAATAATTTAAATAAACTCAATTCGGTAAGATGCAGATTAATGACGAAAATTTTCTATTTTGATGTTGCCACTTGAAATCATATTTTTGGAAAACTTATTTAATTAATAAATTAAATTAAATTATTCATTCTTAAAATTATAACATTTCAAACATAATGCCTAAAAGTTATAATATTAAACACATAATGCTTTAAAATTATAATATTCAAAACATAATACTTTAAAATTATAATATTCAAAACATAATGCTTAAAATTATAATATTCAAAACATATTGCGTTACAATTATAATATTTTAATTAAACTGCGTTTTGCACATACAGAAAACAATATTTTTAACATAGAGAAAAAGAAAATTAATAGTATTTGGAAAAGCAATGATGGTTTTCAATTGTCTAATTAAATTAAATTCATGTAAATGAAATGTAAATTCATGTGTGATTTCTATTGTTCTATAAATATAATTATTCCTCTTTTTAAAATTGGTTATTTTAGGATTATTGAATAATAACAACAAAACTATCTTTTCCTTTACTATGAAATATATTATACAATAGATTATTTTTATCAATATCAGTAATGGTACTGAATAAAGGCTATAGTTTGCTAGGAAAACACTAAAGAAAGAATTTTTCAAAACAGCACATGCACAAATATTCAACGGGAAGCAGTGTTGTGTAGACACTTTTAAAGGTCTATATAATACGTTTTCTAGCCCCCTATGAAATATTTATACGGCATGCTTTTAAGTTTTCCTTTTATTGTTTTTCAGAGTTCTATCTAAATATATATTTTTAGTATCCCCTACCGGTACATGCGATTTTCTCACAAATTCAAGGCACGACTAACACGTTTGTTCAAGACTACGCTTTCTTTTCTTTTATTGTTACTTTTCTTTCAAGTTTTGAATTTAAAATGGTTTGTAACAGTTTAGGACTTAAATATTGCTGCGCTTTTTAAAGAAGAACTTAAACTATATAAAAAAAAGGGGCATTATCTATTTAATTTAACTGTTGTTTCATGCACTTACTGAAGTTTTTTTTTAAATAAATATTTTAATCTTTTGTTATTCGTATGGTATTTTTTATTTAACGGAAACCAAAATGTTTTCATTAGTATTTTGTTTCAAATTCGGGAATATATCTAAAACCTTTTCTTTTTTTGAAAGCTTTTATTTAAAAATAGAACAAATACAATTTTAAAAGAAAGAAAAAATTACTGGTATGTGCACGTACATTCATTTCCACTTTTCTCTATAATTGTATACAAAATTAAATTCAATCATACTGCTACATATTACATTGATGCGTGAATTTTAGCCATTAGAACACCACTACATTACAATTATGGTATTCCTACAAAGGGAAAATGCTTGCCTATTTTAGTTCTGCTTGCGTGAGAATATTGTATATATCTAAATAAGTGAATACAAGTGACTTACAATTTTAAAAACACACAATAGCATGATACAAAGCAATTTGTTAAGCAATTTTTTTAAAAAAAGGATACGCGAATTTTAAAAATAAAAATAAGAAATTAAGTGAAAAATAAGTTATCATAATTTGCTTAGTAAATAATTTAAAAATAATTAAGTGTTGAAATTATCTGTTGAAAAATTTAGTATTTCGAGCTATGTTACTTTTTTAAAATTCTTTGAAGTTTAACTTTCTGTTATAAATATTAGCATGATACAAAGCAACGAGTTAAACAATTTTTTGAAAAAAAAAATGGGTACATGTATTTTTTAAAACTAGAAAATAAGAAAAGGTGTATTAATTTGCTTAATAAATAATTATAATTACAATTAATATAAAAATAATTAAAATTAGAATAATTAGTTATTGTTATTATAGTTTGAAAATTTACTACTTTGAGCTATGTTACTTTTTTTTTTAATTCTTTGAAGTAAAATTTTATTCTTTAAATATTTAGCACGATACAAATCAACCAGTTTAACAATTTTCAAAAAAATTGGATACATGAATTTTAAAACTGGAAAATAAGAAATTAACACAGTGCGGATTAATTTGCATAATAATTTGCTTAATGATTTCATGAAATGATTTATTATTTAAAGATGTTGGTTATTGTATTTTAATTATTGCTCACTATTGTTACACTAATTCATCCTAAAAAAATCAATTTCAGAAAATGTATAATACAGAATTTAATTCTTTTTTAAATAGAATATCACATTCTTGGTATAGCATTACAAGCTATTATTATGTAAACTCGTTTCAGTTTTGTAAGCATGTTGTATTTCTAAAGATTTATATCCAGCATTTTTTTTTCAAGAAAGTTTTCAAATTAAAACAGAAATGAAATTATTAAATATTTTATTTGAAAATTAAAGTGAAAAATATGTGTTTGTTACATTTATTTCAGAAAAGATATAAAGTCAGAGAAGACTTAAATGTATTAAAGACTTATAATTTTTATTTTGTAAAAAAAATATATAAATAATTATAATTGTAATTAATCTAAAAATAATTAAAATTAAAATAATTAATTATTATAATAATTGTCGCTTGAAAAATTTTAATACTTTAAGCAATGTTATTTTTAAAATTCTTTAAAGCTTTAAGTTTTAAAGTTTTTAAAAATATTTTAAGAAAATTATTATTTTTTATTTTGGAAAGTACTTCTATTATTATTAAAGTGTTTTTTTTTTTTATTGTTGAAGTATGTCATTGAAACTAATTTGGAAGAATCTAACGAAGTTAAAGTTTAAACAGCTATTAAAATTATGATTGTTAAATTATTAAAATTTTAAATCAGTGAACTTTTTGTGAATTTCAGTAATATCTTTGTTATGAGGGGGATATTTCCTGGTTTTCTTCTTTTCTTCTAATTTCTATTACGCTCTTCAAAAGAGAATAAATATTTTTTTTTCCTGTATTTAAGTTTAAAAATTGATAAATCGAAGGGATCATAATCGATCCTTTAATAAAATTTTATAAGAACAAGTAAATTTTATCTCAAATACGTTTAACTTCTTAAATTATGCATGAATTCACCTTTAAATAAAAATTTATACAACTAGGTTATTAAATTAATTTAACTAGTTAATTTAATCACCTAATTTGTTATAATTAAAAATATATCCCCTAAGCAAAATACACATATTTCACAGGCTTGTTTTAATTTTCGGCAGGCTTAAAACAATCAAATAATATTTTATGCCGACATTTTTAAATTTGTTTTCTTTTTTTTCACTTTTGCATTTCGGTTTCGATTTCATTCCAAAAATTTAATAGAATTTAAAATTTTACAATTGTAATATTCAGCAGTAATTTTTGAAATCTACTATTTGTGCAGAATTTGAATTTAGTTGCAAGTAAATTGCAAACCCTGAAATAAAACAAAATTATTTACATGATTTTAACAGATACAGATAACATCGTTTTGTGTATTACGTGAAATTATTGAATTGAATTTCTTATACATTGAGATTGTCATTCTACACATTGAAATTGTGCAATTCATCAGTAAATTCTATAATTTTCCTTGAATTGAAATACGAAATAATATTTTATCTGTCCCAATTGATCACTTGTCCCTTGCAGAAATTGTCTCTATTATGTCGATAAATGGCTTCTTCACTATCCACAATAGGATACTTCACTATTACTACATTGTAATCTTTATCGCGTAATAAATATCACTCTCATAGACATATCAAAGGGATGCTTATTTGCCATATCAAATCAGCATATGTTATTGTAACATTTATGATATTGAATCTATAGTCTATTGTATGAGATTTACTGTCTCTCACAGACATCTAAATCATTATTTTGTTGCTTATAATAAATATTTATTAAAGCTTCTATTTATGCTTTACGGTTAAACCAGAAACAGACATATTACATCTCGAATAATTTCTAAGATAAATATGATAAATTTCTTACATTTGTAGCACTGTTATACATTGTTACACAATTAGTTAATATAACATAATTTTCCGTGTTGTAATTGTGGAAAATTCTTTAAAATGCATATATATATACATACAAATACATATACATTTGTATATACATATGCATATATATATATATATATATATATATATATATGTGTGTGTGTGTGTGTCAAAATAATCAAATTTTAGATTAATCATTGCTTAATAAAAGCAAAAATCATAATTTTTCCTGAAACTTAAATTTTTCCATAAATTATTAATTAAATACAAAAACTTAAATAATTTTCTATTCTTGGTTCTAACTCCTTTTAAAAAATATATTGTTTTATTCACGTTCAACTATTATTAAGTAAAAAATCTAAATTGGCTTGTCAAATGTGTCACTTTTCAAGAGAATAGTATATTGAGTATACTGATATCGTATGCAATTTATAAAACATTGAAAAAGTTTGAGCTATCATACTCTATATCTAAATTCAAATAGTTTCTAATTAAAAGGAATTTAAAAAAAAGATAGGCATAATAATAATTATTTCCTGCTAATCTAATGCATAGGTAATTAAGGTCGAATTTATATTTATATGCGTGGTTATCAATATCAAGGTCCTAAATCTCATAATAAACACTTTGAGCTATACAAAATGAAGGATAAAAATTCTACATGGGTATTAAAGAGCTTAAAGTCCAATATTTAGGTAGCTCCAGCATGCTTTTTCACATGCGATAGAACATGCTGTCTTTAACCGTAAAAGCTTAACTTCAAAATTTTAAATGAAGCTGATTGCGTGGAAAAGGATTAATCGCAAATACCAGGAAATCACATTTTTATTTTAGGGCCAAAAGCTTTAAAATAAATTAGGGATTAAAAACTGTGTAACTTTATCAGCAGGTTTCAGACACTACGAACAGCACACATAATCTCTATTTTTCTCTCTCTTACCTTTTTTCGGAGAGTATAATACAAAAATCTATTTCTTTCTTCTCTTAGATGGATTGATTGCTTTACGAAAAACATTTGCGTTTATAAATTTCCTGAGTTTAATCTAGAAGCCAACCGATATATAGTTTTTGACGTATAATTAATTTTGATAATTTTTATTGTTGGATGTTTTTATCTTTGCTATAAGTAATGCTTCATAATGTTGATACATGCATGAGATAATACATGTTTAGAGTTTTTGCATAAAGTCATTTTTGCATCTAAATTAATTACAAAGGCTAGTTAAAAGTAAAGTTAGAAAACTATTTATTATTTTTAATATTTTATTGATGCTACGAATGTTCAAAAACTTTTATTATTGTTTTTATGTCTGGTGTATTTAGATATCTGATTTAACCTGTTATGCCTGCGAAATTGGTAACCTATTCAAAAATAGTTTTAGAAGGAAATTATATAGATTTAAGTACTTTATATAACTGTAAAAATGCTTACAACATTATGTAATGTCGTTTTAATAAGATCCATAAATATTGCCCGGCAAAGGAATTTAATGGGATTTTATATCATATCATAACAATACAAAGGAATCTTATATCACAAAATTATTTTAACAAAAATTTTTCGCATTTGCAACAAAGATGAAATATCCGAAGAAATAATGATACATTTTTTACTCTGAATGTAATTACTTATTTTAAAGTTCACCTGAGTATACTGACGAAGTTTGAAATAAAAATATATTTTTAGTTTTATATCCTTTATCATCATCAATATCTTATCTCTGACTTATATTTCTTTTACTCTGATTTCACTTCTTTATTGGCACGAGATGTTTTCGTTTTTCATGGTGGGCCAAAGTATCTTCTATTAGACTACTGGTAGATTACAAGGCAGGAGATGTTTTCGTTTTACTGGGTAGAGTTGTCAACCTTACGCCCAGAACGCCAAAGTTCTATTAGACTAGGACAACAGTTTAAAGTGGATTCCAAGCCCCTAAACGTATCCATGGCACCCGGAACTTGAACCTCATGGTGGGCCAAAGTATCTTGGCCTACTGGTAGATGTACAAAGGCAGGAGATGTTTTCGTTTTACTGGGTAGAGTTGTCAACCTTACGCCCAGAACGCCAAAGTTCTATTAGACTAGGGCAACAGTTTAAAGTGGATTCCAAGCCCCTAGGACCCTAAACGTATCCATGGCACCCCGGAACTTGAACCTCATGGTGGGCCAAAGTATCTTGGCCTACTGGTAGATTACAAGGCAGGAGATGTTTTCGTTTTTACTGGGTAGAGTTGTCAACCTTACGCCCAGAACGCCAAAGTTCTATTAGACTAGGACAACGGTTTAAAGTGGATTCCAAGCCCCTAAACGTATCCATGGCACCCCGGAACTTGAACCTCATGGTGGGCCAAAGTATCTTGGCCTACTGGTAGATTAAAGGCAGGGAGATGTTTTCGTTTTACTGGGTAGAGTTGTCAACCTTACGCCCAGAACGCCAAAGTTCTATTAGACTAGGACAACGGTTTAAAAAGTGGATTCCAAGCCCCTAAACGTATCCATGGCACCCCGGAACTTGAACCTCATGGTGGGCCAAAGTATCTTGGCCTACTGGTAGATTACAAGGCAGGAGATGTTTTTCGTTTTACTGGGTAGAGTTGTCAACCTTACGCCCAGAACGCCAAAGTTCTATTAGACTAGGACAACGGTTTAAAAGTGGATTCCAAGCCCTAAACGTATCCATGGCACCCCGGAACTTGAACCTCATGGTGGGCCAAAGTATCTTGGCCTACTGGTAGATTACAAGGCAGGAGATGTTTTCGTTTTTACTGGGTAGAGTTGTCAGCCTTACGCCCCAGAACGCCAAAGTTCTATTAGACTAGGACAACAGTTTAAAGTGGATTCCAAGCCCTAAACGTATCCATGGCAACCCATGGAACTTGAACCTTTTATGGTGGGAACCAAAGTTCTATCTTGGACCTAAACGTATCCATGGCACCCTGAACTGTATCTTTTGTCCTACTGGTAGATTACAAGGCAGGAGATGTTTTCGTTTTACTGGGTAGAGTTGTCAACCTTACGCCCAGAACGCCAAAGTTCTATTAGACTAGGACAACGGTTTAAAAAGTGGATTCCAAGCCCCTAAACGTATTCATGGCACCCCGGAACTTGAACCTCATGGTGGGCCAAAGTATCTTGGCCTACTGGTAGATTACAAGGCAGGAGATGTTTTCGTTTTACTGGGTAGAGTTGTCAACCTTACGCCCAGAACGCCAAAAGTTCTATTAGACTAGGACAACAGTTTAAAGTGGATTCCAAGCCCTAAACGTATCCATGGCACCCCGGAACTTGAACCTCATGGTGGGCCAAAGTATCTTGGCCTACTGGTAGATTACAAGGCAGGAGATGTTTTCGTTTTACTGGGTAGAGTTGTCAACCTTACGCCCAGAACGCCAAAGTTCTATTAGACTAGGACAACAGTTTTAAAGTGGATTCCAAGCCCCTAAACGTATCCATGGCACCCCGGAACTTGAACCTCATGGTGGGCCAAAGTATCTTGTCCTACTGGTGGTAGATTACAAGGCAGGAGATGTTTTCGTTTTACTGGGTAGAGTTGTCAACCTTACGCCCAGAACGCCAAAGTTCTATTAGACTAGGACAACAGTTTAAAGTGGATTCCAAGCCCCTAAACGTATCCATGGCACCCGGAACTTGAACCTCATGGTGGGCCAAAGTATCTTGGCCTACTGGTAGATTACAAGGCAGGAGATGTTTTCGTTTTACTGGGTAGAGTTGTCAGCCTTACGCCCCAGAACGCCAAAGTTCTATTAGACTAGGACAACTGTTTAAAGTGGATTCCAAGCCCCTAAACGTATCCATGGCACCCCGGAACTTGAACCTCATGGTGGGCCAAAGTATCTTGGCCTACTGGTAGATTACAAGGCAGGAGATGTTTTCGTTTTAATGGGTAGAGTTGTCAGCCTTACGCCCCCAGAATGCCAAAGTTCTATTAGACTAGGACAACGGGTTAAAGTGGATTCCAAGTTCACGGGGAAAGAATTTAAAATTTGAATACTCGTATACAAAACAACTTTCTTAATATTAGAAATTTATTATTGATGAATTTCCCAAGAGAAAACTATTAATGTTTACAATAGTTTACAGTTTCTCTTTTATTACAATATCTCAATGTAGAATTTATTGTATGCCAGTTTTAAAGTGAACAGAAATTTCGTTGTAATTTTTTAAACTTTTTACACAACACCAGCGAGGAATATATCTGAACAAGATAGTGAGAACGATACAATGAATCATATATTGATTTACGGTGTAAATAACATCATTAACGGTGTTAAATTTTATATTTTTTAAATCTCACGATTTAATCGTGTTGTTTGATTTTTCTGCTATTAAATGTCGTTTGTTAGACTTCTCTATATTGTAAAAATCTGTTCATTAAAGGAAAAAATCATGTAACTAATAACATTTTATACTTTTTATGAATGATAAAAGTATAATAGACAGTTTGACTATGATTTTTAATATATCTAGAAAAAAATATTTTCTTTCAATTCTAAATGGACAAAATTGAGTTTAGCTTTGGTAAATATGAATCATGTGTTCATGCGCAAGAAACAAAAAAAGTTTAATTATTGTAAAATACAATGTACATAAATTATTTAAAAAGTCTTATAAGCATACGCAGAATAGCACGCATTCCATCACACACATGCATACAGACCCGCCGACACACACACATGCATATACTTTATATATATATATATATATATATAACGAACACAACACATGAACACAAAAAACAATGGAGAACAAATAAGAAGTGAATTAGATACACGACCATTTTGCACGCCAAAAGTACTATCGCTATTCGTTACACGCAAATTGTATAACAAAACTAACATAGTATTCGTAATACAAAAACTCGGAGGTGCCTCGCATTTTAAACCTCTCAAAAAAATGGAAAAAATGGTTCGAGATACAAAATACGCATAAGCTTTAGCGACGAAACCGAAAAATCATTTAAACGTAAAATACAAAGTTGAACTGAAAAACTGCATTGACCGAAGAAAAAAGAACGCAAAAATTTGTACAAAAACATATAGTGACAGGAAAAAAAAAATAATAACTGAAAATATTTTTGTCCTTTAAAACCCCAAATAAGTTCTGAGTTACAGTGTATCTCATAAAAGGTATGAAATATAAAATTTATATTATTTACTAACTAACTATATGTATAATATTAGTTACATAAATAAAATTTATATGCCATACGGGACTACGTCATAAACTGTGACTCAGAACTAGTTTACGGCTTTAAAGAGAAAAAATATTTTCAGTTATATTCCATAACTTAAAATATAATAAAATATGCTTAGTTGTGAAAACCATTTATAAATCTAAAGCCCGTTCAAAACAAACAAATAACTTCGTTTTAAATTTATAAACTTTGATATCATTACTCATATGGTGTAGAAGTCTTAAAGCAAATGTATTAATGAAATTAAAAGTATTAAATAGTTTATTTTATAAATTAAACGATATTTTATATAAAATTTAACTAAATTAAAATTACAAAAGCCTTCTTGAAATTTATTTTGAACGAAAATTCCTAAATTAAATATTAAAAATAAATTATATTAAATTATAATTGAATTGAATAATTGAATTTATTAATATATAATATATTTAAATAAATTATATATTATAAATTCAACATGGAGGAAATGATTAATCTTGAGACGTACAGATTTAGTTTCTTTGACACAGAGATTAAAATGAAAATTATAACTTCGTTTAAAACAAATGTAAAATAAATTTAGTCTAACAATAGACCATTGTAGCAAAAAGACAAAATTTCATCTATATAATGTTCTACAGCAAATAGTTATATTTCTTTTCATCTATATTAAAACAATTATGCCACACTTTCCTTCAAAGATTTGCTATCTATTCAAGAAATTATTTAATATATACTAGCATACATAAAATTCTTTTAATAAATATGGTAAATATATTCTTCCGAAAAGCTTTAATATTATGAATATTTGATTACTGTATATTGAAATAATACAACTTTTATTATTACAAAAAGAATTTCCAAAATCTTCAAAAGTAACTGCTTCCTTTGTCCATTAGTAATACAGAAATCACCATGGTAACCTTTCCTATATTAAACAGGCCACACAATTTTTTGAATATATAAATCTGTATTTCACCTTTTATTCTTTGGCCTTTTTGTGTTAGCTTGTAAGTGTGAGTTTAACTATCAATTAAAAGAAGTGAACTATACTGTACTTTTTATAAATGTTATTCTACTTATTTATTTTATAAGTTTCTTTATGCTGTTAAATTTATAATAAATGATATTCGTATGAACTTGAAACAATTTATTTAGTATTGCTACATAACATAAAATATAAACTAAATTTTATTGTTCCAAATCGAGAAAAGGCCTAAAAGTTTGAATTTATCTTATTTATTTACACGTTTTGTGTAGCGGAGGTGAAATATTGCATTTTTAATTAGGATTAAGGGGCTCGATTGTAGTTTTTAAAACCCCAAACTATATTGCTACTGAAAAAAAAAACTATTTTGATTCAGTATAAATATTTTTAATAAAAATAACATATTTAATGAATATTTGACATTAAAAAAAGTGAAACACAAATTATTTCTGAAATAATTGATTTTTGAAAATGAATGTTTACATTTTTTATGTACATTTTATTTTTTAATGTGAAAGTAATAATGTATATTTATATTTAAATATATAACATCAGTATGAAACATTATATGTACAAATGTGGACTACCTGTCTAATGCTTATCCCTCGAATTTCACGAGAATATCTCGATCTATTCCATTTCGAATAATTTATGAGCTAGTCCAGAATACGTTTTGTGCATTTCAAATAAGGCCATCTCTGGCTTATTATAAAATGCCAGTGGGCAAGGTTAACTTAGATTCCATTTTCTGCCACGACTGAGAATTGCAATCTATCACACTTGAGCACACAAGGTTATTTACTCACCGTTAATTTACTCAGTCGAATCAACTGACTAAGAGAACCCATCATATAACAATGGCCATATCCTTTTTCCAGAATTGAAGAACTCACTAGAGAATCGAGGTGCTTTAAAGGTAAAAGGCCAGATAATTGATAAACAGACATGTCGTTTCCTACTTCATTCAATATATACTTGAGAGAAAAGTCAACGAAACTTTTCCAAGTTTTTAACACCTAATTCATTTGTTCTTTGCCATCACTTAGTTTAATGTAAAGGTTTTCGGTTTTTTCGTATTTAACCTTAATAGTAAATTCTTTTCATGATGAGGGAATTCGGTTGATAATAAAAATAATTTTTATTCCAACGTCAATCTATGTAGATGAAAAATTAAACAAGACAGTAAGACCGTAAAAAACTTTTTACTGGGAATATTTTCGAATCTTGTGCAAATAATATATATATATATATTCAATTCTTCTACAATTCTTCTACTTATGTAAGAAATGGAGCATACATTTATGTATGCAATATTTCAATACATACATTTCTTTGAAAAAGAGGCAAATGATAATTTAAAAAGAACGAACTATTTAAAGATGTTTGAGTAAAAGTAATTTAATTACATTAATTGTATAAAAGAACAATTGTATAAATTAACTATCAAACAAAAAACAATTATATTACAAAAAAAATTAAACAATTAAAGAACAATTTTATAAATGAACTATTAAACAAAAAACAATTGTAATTCAAAAAAAGTAAAAAATTAAAGATCTATTGTATAAATGAACTATTAAACAAAAAAACCTATTGTAATACAAAAAAAAAGTAAACAATTAAAGAACAATTGTATAAATGAACTATTAAACAAAAAAAAAACGCAATTATAATACAAAAAAAGTAAACAATTAAAGAACAATTGTATAAATGAACAATTCGGTCTTTTAAAAGTAGAATTTCAATTTTAATATGAATTGAAATTTAATTATGAATAAATATAAAAGTATTAATATATTTTTGTATTCAATAAAGATTACAATTTATTAATAGAAAATTTATTAATTTAAATTTTGCGAAGAAACATTTTGCCTTAAATGCGCATTATTTTGTATAATTTATAAAATTTGTTCATAAAAATCTTCTTTAAATCATTATATTTTTACAAATATAATTCATATTTTGTTTTGTAAAATAAAAATAACAATGGCAAAGAATTAATTTTGTGATTGATAAGTACAAGAAAACTAATAATAAAGTATTCAAATTAATCTATCTAGATCAATAAAGACTTTACTGAAAATAAAAATACTACTGCGTACTAGCACAACTTTGTATTTTATAATTTCACATATATAATTAGTATCAGAGATAACGCTTGATGACTAAATTTGCTTTATTGGTGAGCAAAACAGCAAATACAAATAAAAATATACACTTTTGAACTAAAGATAAAAATATATACTTTTTAACTACAGATAAAAAAATATACTTTTTAACTACAGATAAAAAAAAAAAAATATACTTTTTCAACTACTGATAAAAAAAATATATATACTTTTTTTTTAAATACAAATACAAAATTTAAATATGCATTCTTTCTTAACTACAAATGAAAAAAATATAAAAAAATACTCTTTTTAAACTACAGATAAAAAAAAATATTATCAAAATTAACATTAATACTTTTTATAATTGTTATTAATTTGTAAATAGAAAATATAAAAATATTTTTATTTAAAAATAGATCTTCATAAAATGTGTTATTATTTAGCTGTTATCAAATGATAACTATTGGCAAAAATGTTTTTAAATAAATTTTAAGATGATTGATTAAATACGAGTTTTTGATGATAAAATCTAAATATCAAAAATTTTAAAATATTAAACACAAATCATAGTGAAAAATAAATAGGAAAATATCTAAAAAACTATGTGTTTTGCATAATTCATGTATCATCTATCAATAAAATCTTGTAATCCTTCATATAATATTCAATAGCAATTACGCTTAAGCTTAAGAAATGCTTAGATTAAATTTTAGAAAAACTTAAAATCAATATAACTCTAAATTTAAAACAGCTTTCTCCAAAATGCTAAAGGTGGGAGCAACAGAAAAGTGTATAAAAATGAGGCGATAAAAGCAATGTTCATTGAAAGAAACAAAATGCCGTTAGAGAGAACTGGTACCTATATTTATACAGGGTATCACGATGCACATAAAAGTTTTTAAAGAGTCATATCTCTATATATGAGCACGATATAAGTTTATAAGGGCATGCGAAAGTTTTCCTTGTGTCTGGAAATAAGACAGCAAAAAAGAAATGCAAATAAATCCATATTCTCAAAGAGATTTGAAAAAAAAAAATAAAAAAATATACTCACACGTAGGATAAAAGTCCAAATACTTTTCCGCATATTTTTATTTATAAGTTTCTTTTTTTTTATCCTCCTCCCAACTTATTTCAAAACTTTGATGTAAGAAGTCATTCCCAAGAGTATTAAGGTAGAGAAAAAAAAAAAGTAAAAATTGAATTTTTATGCATTTTCTTCCTTCTGCTGTCGTTTCCGTACTCCGTTTCCGTCCCGCAAAAATACTCATTCAAAATATTTTGCTATTTCTCTGTTGAGATGCAGTCTTCATGAATATTTGGAACTGGAGGAAAATGAAAGAGAAGATTACTCTGCTATTACTCGCTCTTTTATCCTGTTTAAACCTGGTTGCCTAGGAATTTAAATAAAGGAAATTTTACTCATAATGCATTAAAGAACTCATACAAAATATAAAAAATAAATATCAAAATATCAGAAATGTTGCAAGTAGGTACAATTTTAATAATAGAAGGTAAGTTTTTCAAATATTCACTGGATCACTCATGCTTGGAAATTAATAAAGTTCCCATTTCTGTATTTAAAAAAAAAAAAAACATTATAAAAGTAAAATAATTATTTATCATATTAAAATGTAAACAAACACGGGTAATCATTGATAAAAATGAAATGCATATGCGTATTATGAAGTTTGAGACAAGTATTTTGAAATCTAATAAGTGATAAAATGTTAATAAGTGATATACGTCTAATAAGTGAGTTATTTTTCCATTATATTTTTCTTAATAATACCGAGCAATAAAGTTATTTATCGAATTTTTAATGCAAAAATATATTGATTAAGGTTAAACGTTTCACTTAAGCATATAAATACACGAATAACCATTAAAGTTTTTACATCATAAAGGTGGCATGCATTAAAAAAAAAAAAAAAAAAATAAAATTTATATGAAGGGGTACAATATGCTGTGTAATGCAAAATATTTTGCATTTCATAGCCTGATTGCAAATCAGATAGAAATAATACCATCTGTAGTGTGTATAAAAGGGAATATTGTAGGCGTATTTCTCATACGGAAATCGCATTTGCATGTTGGTTGCTTTATAAATATATTGCTATTACTCATGTAAAAAGAAAGAAGACCAGCACCACATGTCAGAATTTTATCGTGGCAAATCAGTGTTTTTCTGTACTGCGGTTTATCGTTCCGCTATATTACTCCATAAAAATCGATTACTGCCATAAAATACGGAATCAAGGATAGCAAGAAGCCAGACTGATTACTAACGCCAGAGTGAATAGGCATGTACTCCAGATGGCCATGCTGAATTGTGCAACTATGTCTCGTATTTGAAAAAACTTGGATCGTTTGCTAGATAAGAGTCAGCACGGACATTGAAACGGTATATGCAGCATGTCCACAGGGCAGCACAGAACAAGCTTATCTACAATGGTGCATTCAATGGCAAATATGGAAACAGGAGTGGCGTCACATTTTCTGATTCTGCAAATCACGAATCTCTTTTCTATTTAAAGCATCATGATTAGCATATGAGTTTTATAATATCATCGACGGTAATTACTATGGAAATCTTGTATTTGCCATTGTGATACGAGCTCAGAATAAGGATAGATTGCATAGGGTGTCAATGGACATACTTCTTTTTCGTATAATCTATGATTTGGAGAGTCGCAGTTGCATTTCTGTCGTGCTAAAGTTCCCGGACCTTAACTACAATGCACAAATTCATATTGTCTGTAATATCCTTATTTCCACGATATTAAGGATCTTTAACTGATGTTCTGATCAAGTATTTCTCCATGTTACAAATTTGAATATATGGCCAATGTTTTTCAAGCGACTGAAATGCCTCTTTTACGATTGCTAGTACGATAGATGAAGTATAGAAACAATGTCCCATAATTCAAAATTTATCATCACTACTACATCATTCATAAACTGTATAGAAGGTAACTCAGTTCTACGGTACAGTGATGGGGTGTGAGTGATTCAAAATAAAAAAACTTTTAATGATTCGCAAATTAAATTTAATCGTATCGTCCGCCCAGTGAACAATGTGTGTGCAATAAGTAAATTAATTAATTCTGCTCAAAAAAAAAAGATACTTTACCTGTTGACGTTGTCTAACAAATCCTGTGCAATAAGTCAAAAATGGAAATTAGCAAAAATCTACCAACGGATCATTTATTCCTCCAACTTCACTTCTGGGAAATTCGAACAATGGAATCATTTTCTTTTAGCACTGAATCATTGTCGGAAAAGATTGCAATTCTTCTTGTTCTCGATACTTCAATAAATAGAGCAGAACACAAAAATTTCTTAAGCATTTAAATTAAAATATAAAGTAAACTTCACAAAACCCGAGAAGAAATCATGAAAATACCTATTACAAAAAGACAAATATATGATAAGAAAATATAAACTCATGGAAAGGTATATTTACGTTTGGTTTTCATAAAATTAATTAGATACATCTGCAAATAAAAATATTTACTTATTGTCTATCCAACAAACTCTATCCAATAACTGAAAAATGTGAAATTATAATTATACCTGCTTATAATTTATTGTCGTTACTCTTCTTCCTCAAATTGTAACGAAAGAATTTTCTTCTCAACCGAGATTCGTTGTTGGAAAAGCACGCAATTCTTCTTCTGGTTCTCGATACGTTTCTCTTTTGATGCGTACCAGCCCTCTAATAAAACATTGTTTTTTATCTCGACTTAATTAGATTCATATCGGTTCATTTATTTACTTAGGGTAAAGAGGTGACGACTCTTTGTCTTCAAACGCAGCTCGAATCTCATTAGAAGATAAATTATTTATTTGATTATGATGGGGAAAAGGTGTTTTATTGATGGTGAAATTAATTAATCAATCTGAGCGTTTGAAAAGTAATCCTTTCGCGCCGAACTTTGGAAAGATAGAAAAGAATTTAACGAGGAGGAAATGGTGGGAGTAAATGAAAATCTATGTAGGAGAAGGAATTGTTGAATTAATGAAATGAAATCAGTAAATGAACGCATTCTTAGATAGAGAACCTTTAAATATATATATACAATTATTGATATCAATTCATTAGAATTTGTGCAACTGTGGGTTAAATGGTTTAAAAAATTTTTGTCATATATATGTATATACATTTAATATTTTAAGATGGAATTGTTTTCGCCATGTGAGTAATTGTTCAATTTCATAAATAAATAACATATATTTCTTTTTTTCAGTTTTAATATTTAAAATTATTAAACTAATTTTATATATAAAAAAATAGCCTAGAAAATAGAAAGATAATTAAAAAAAAAAAACTTCAAAATGAAGAAAAATGAAATAAAATTTTGATTTAAAGTTGAACGAATTGTTGAACTAATGAAATGAAATCAATAAATGAACGCATTCTTAGATAGAGAACTTTTAATACATAATACAATTATTTATATCAATTCATTAGAATTTGTGCAAGTGTGTGTTAAATGGTTTTAAAAAATTTTGTCATATATTTATATATATATACAGTCAGTCATATTTTAAGATGGAATTGCTTTTCGCCCTGTGAGTAATTGTTCAATTTCATAAATAAATAACATATATTTCGTTTTTCAGATTTTATATTTAAAATTATTAAACTAATTTTTATATATAATAAAATTGACTTTATAATTGACTTTATAGTCAATGGCTACTAAAATTAGAGAGTATAACAGATTCAAATTTTTTTTTTTCAGGATACGGTGTAGTCACACATTTCCTGTTACACTGCACCTTAAAAAAAACTTATTGAGCTCTTGAAAAACTTCTGACGGGAATTGTTTCACATCTTTAACACAAATACCTTTGCAGTTGGCTTGATTAAATTAAAGTTGTTATATATGTTCCTCACCCTTTTAAATAGCCTTTCTTATATTTAGAATCGAATCTGTAATATCTCTTCGGACCAACTACTACTAATTTCTATCGATTCTCTAACCGTCGAATGCATCATTAGCTTGAATGTAACTTTGGTTTCAAGGATTTTCTAAATATAGCGTCCTTTTCTAATTTTTATTCAAACCAATTTGCAGCATTATCTTTATATTAGCGACGTTTTTTAAACATACGAGACAACGTACGTCAGACGAATTATTTCTACTGATTAGAAAGAGATGTGACCTTTTTAATTTAAGTATTGAGGAAAATGTGTAATGATTTTGTTAGCTAAAAAAAAAGACTTTCACATTTTATACAGAAAAACAAGATGTGATGAAAATTCTCTAAAAATAAGGCTTCATTTAATTATCATTCATGTTTATTAAGACATAATCCCTATGAATTTTAAATAAAACAGATAAAACGAATTTATAATGGATTCAACAAAACGCGATAAAATAGTTTGTAAAATTTTTTCATTTTGCTTTTTCTTTGTTGTCATAAAGGCATTATCACCAATAGAATGTGCATTATGTTTTGAGTTTACCATTATCTATACATTTTAGCCATGTGTTTGTTAAGAAACAAAATAAGTTATGAAGAATGAAAATAAGAAACAGCTGTGAAAAATACCAGATATGGAAAAATTATATAAATATCGAAAATATAGTAGTGGAAAATGGTTACTCTAGACAACATAGAGAAGATGTTATATTTTATTCACGATTTATGCTTCGTTGCATTTGAATTGAATTCAATTTTAATAATCCTAATTGTTTAATATGTATTGAATTTATTACATTAACCACGTTTAAATTATTTTATATAAATAAAAACGATACTAAATTTTAAATACTTAATTGAATTAAGTACAATATTTCTGTCCTTTATGTAAAAAAATATGTCAGTTTAAAATAAATATTATGTCTGAAATTAAACTTGATTATATTAATAAGTAAATTGGATTGTAAATTTTTCAGTAAAAGAACATACAAAAGAAAGCTTTCAGCTTATATTTGGAAAGAGTCAGCTTATACAAAATATAAGCTGATTCGTATTCCATTGGTAACGCGTGCATCTGGCTTGCAGGAGTTCGCAGGTTCGACTTCGCTGGTGGTGTCTATTGAAGTCACTGTTCTCAAAAATTAAGAGGCTCTATAGTGACTGTTAAAAGATGAGTAATTATCTCCATTAATCAGGGTGTCTGATGGGAATTCCCTAGTTTCTCCTATATATGCCAACACATAAATGCGGGATAGGCACGCTGAAAGTCGAACTCTGAACACAAATTGTACTAATAATATATATCAAATGCAAATAACATCAGAATCTTTGATTGAATCTATCATCCTATCTAATGAATATTAAAATATCTATCTAAAAAAAAAAAAACGATGTATAAATTAAATATGAAAATTCATAACAAAGTATTTTAAATATTTACTCTTTTTTAAAATTACTTGATCATAAACTGCGATAAATTTCATAATAATGCCAAACATATTTTTAAAAAATAATAAATAAAATATCTGCTTTTATATTTTTATTTTTATTTATTTATTTTTATTTTATTATTATTTTTTTTCTTCATAAATTTAAAAAAATGAATTATTGGAAAAGAGATATTTTTATGAGTTGCAATGTTTCTTTTCCCTTTTAGAAAAAAATATTCGTAACATTTTCATGAATCCGATGCTAAATTTTCTTTTGCACTAAATTGGAATTTGAGCTTCAAAAGCAAGCAAAATGATTCTCAAAGGCATTCTCTTCTTACCACTCATTTTTCAAAATTCCAGTATACAAGAACTTTAGCTAGACTCTTTCTTTTAAACTGTATTATTTTTGTTTTACAAAAACTAATTCTTGAATTCGTTGTTTTGCATGATTTTTTTTACAAACATAATTTATCTGAACAGATTCTGTTTAGTCAATAACGAGTTTTTATGCTTTATTTTCCCAGCTTCAACAATAATTAGTAATATTAAAAATGTTAATTTTTCTCCCTAAGAGAATAAAAACAATGTCGTTATAAATCACATAAATAGTATACATAAATATGCTAAGAGAAATTTTTTGTGATTGTTAATATCGAATTTGTAGGAAAAAAAAATCCTTTGCAATTACTGAAACTGATTTCCCTAATGTAAAAAAAAAATGGAGTAAAATAAATAAATAATGCAATAAATAGTAATAATAAATAATTAATTCCGTGTATCTGTCATTTTAAATTTAGATACACGGAATAGTATTTTTAATCTGATTAGCATTTTTTAAACGGCCACGCATCTAATATTTTCTTTAAAATCATTTCCCTTTAATGTTCCTTTTTTCCTTTTGTAGAAATTAAATACAAATTTAATACAATTTATTTCCCTTTTATGAGCAATTATCAATCCTATTCCTGATTTTAAATAATTATAAATAACTATAGAAGTTTATAAATTTTGATGCAATATTCTTTACTACAAGTTGTAAGTTCAAGTGATATTCGATTTCTCCCCATGTATTGGCCAGCCTTTGAAGAGTTGTGTTTTTCAAGGTGACCACTTATTCCATTGAATTTTTTTTCATATGGGATTATGTGAAAGATTTTTAAAGCATTATTAAGTTTTTTTAAAAGATGCTTTTCCGTTTATTGTTCGCATCTTTTCCTCTTGTAGAAATTAAAGGCAATTTCAATATAATTTATTTCTTTTTATTATGAGCTGTTTCTTATCAGCATATATCATTGCAATTTTAGAATTTTAAATAATTATAATTAACTACAAAAATTTTTAAATTTTGATGCAATATTTCTTGGTACTCATAGTAAGTCCAAATAATATTCGATTTCTCCGGTATATATTGGCCAGCATTTGAAGAATTATAGTTTCTAACTGGCGACTATCTCCACTATTTGAGTTTTTCATGCTGGAATACAATGAAAAATTGGCAAACTAATAGTTTATTTTAAAGATGCATTACCGTTTATTGTGCGCCTTTTTCCTCCTGTAAAAATTAGACGCAATTTTTAATATACAAGTTTCTTTTTTATGATCATCTATCATTATATTTGTATAATTTCAAATAATTATATGTAGCTACAGAAATTTATAAATTTTGATTTTTGTTTGCTGGTTATTTGTTCGTTTATTTATTTCGTTGCTCGCAATACGTCCAGGTTAGATTCGATTCCATAGCATGTATTAGATAGCATCTGACGTTATGGTTTTCTGAGTGACTACTATCTCCGCTGTTTGTCTCTACTATCCGACTTCATTCTGTTTTCATGCAAGAGATGGTGTGATAGTGTTGATAGATGGCGTCCGGAAGATAGATGGTATCTATCTGTACTAATTCAAGACGAATTGATGATGCAGTGAATCACAAATACACATAATCAATTCAGATGCTTACGTATAAATGACATGAAATCATGGCCTAATACGAGTAACCAATAGTTTTCACACCGAAAATGTATCAACTTCTATAGTTAAATTGTAAAGGAGTTGTTAATTGCATTATTAGTTAGTCGTTTGTTACGTTGTTAGTTAGATGTACATTGTAGTTATATTGTTAATTTTTCTACCCCTACCTGTTTTTTAATGCATAATTTTTAATGTCTCCTAATCTTGAATTAATATGGAGTTTTTAAAAATATAAAAAATTTTTGCTGCTTATAATGAAAAAATAATATTTTTAAAATTCATTAGAATTTTTTTCATCTTGTTTGACGAAGAGGAAGGGGGGGTTCTACAATAGATGTGAAGCATTTGACCTGCAAAAAAAAATATTATTAAAAAATTTGTTATTAAAACACAACAATTGTAAATTACATATTTTATGATTTCACTACTATCAAAAGTTATTAATGAAAATAAGAATTTATATATTACATTACATTGGGATTGTAAAAAACTTTAATATGTTTTATTAATTAAATCAATATAACATTCACAGTACTATCTATTGCACAGCTTTAAATATATCATTCAAATTTTCTTTCCGCAGACATTAACAGTAGTTCAAATTAATCCATATAAATATTTTTTTTTACTGCCATTAATAGCTTAAAAATACTTTTTTTTCCATTAAGAAAAATTTTCGGAATTCAAAAATTTCCATTAAGAAAATTTCCGAATTCAAAAAATTTCCATTAAGAACAGTTGATATTCTTTGCTTACCTTTAAAAACCTTATTTCTTTTTTAACTGAATTTTTTTAATTCTTTGCATACCTTTAAAAACCTTATTTTTAACTGAAATTTTTTTCACGATTATACATCTATCTACATATAAATAAAATATTTAACCGCTATCAAATTACCTTGTGTAAACCATTTTTATGCGCTTTAGTAGCATTAATAATAAGTAGCTTTAGTAACATTTATAATTTACATATTTTTATGATATCACCCCTATCAAAAATTATTAATGAAAATAAGAATTTATACATTACATAAGTACTTCATTACAGTGACATTGTTAAAACGAAGATTATTTTAATAATTAAATCAATATATCATTCCACTACAATCTATAACTTGGCTTTAAATGTACAAGCAAATCTTTTTTACAGACATTAAAAATAATTAAAATCAGTCCAAAAAAATATTTTTTATTGCCATTAATATCTTAAAAAATACTTTTTTCCGTTAAGAAACATTTTTAATTTTTTGCTTACTTTTAAAAACCTTTTTTTTTTAACTGAAAAGTGTTTGCAAAATCTTAAATCTATCTATAAATAAATAAAATATTTAACCACTATCAAATTGTGTAAAACCATTTTTACGCGCTTAGTAGCATTAAATGAAATATGAACATTACAATTTGTCTTGGAAAGTCAATATATTTTCAATAAACGTTAAGTATTTCCAATAAAGAAATGAAATAAACTGTTTTCAATTTTCGTGACAAAATTGGTTCATTGAATACAATATCTTCTCTTTTCCCCCACTCCATTATTTGGGAAAAAAGGAACTATCAGTTGTTTCATTATAACAAGAGCAACGGCTGAGACAAACGTAACAAAGAAATCCATTAGACTTTCGAAAATTGAAGTTACTTTTTGCATATAAAAATCCCTCTCTTTTAAAGTAAATTGAAAGGTCGCCTTTCAGTTTTCTGTCACGTATTTGTTATCGGAAAGCAAGTTCGTTGAAATAAAACTATTATACCTGCCATTCGTAATGAGCACAAACGTTTCTGAAAGAAAGAAATATGCTTTACCGCCTAAACTCAATTTTAAATAAGATAGGAAAAAAAAAAAATGCATAACGTTTGAAAGCAAGTGTTTATCTCTTCAATGTTTACGTTAACCTTTGCGTTTTAGTGTGTTTTTCACTTTTGATCTGCGTATTTTTTGTTGCCACTTTTTTTTTATTGAACAGAAGCAATAAAATAACTGTTTTTGTTTAAATATTAACTATTCTTATTTTGAGAAAAGGAATTTTATTGTTAAATAGTTATAGTTAGTTAATTAGTTATATTGTTGATTATTTCCATCGTCACCTGTTTTTTTTTGACGGGGTTTTCTTTTTAATTCGTAATTCTCTATTCCTGAATTCATGTAGATTTTTAAATATAAAGAATTTCTGTTGTTTACAATAAAAAATAATATTTTAAAAATTTTGATTTTTTTCCGTCTTGTTTGACGAAGTAATAGTTTTAGTACAGTTTAAGTAGTATATAGTTGTATTATAGCGTATAGTTGTTGTCGAATATACTTTATATAGCATATAGTTGTAGTAGTAGAACATTCTATAGTAGTTGTGAAGTATTTGACCTGCAAGAATATAATATTATTAACATATATATTGTTAAAACATAATATTTATAATTTACATATTTTATGATATCAAAGGTTATTTTCATTACATTAAGTATTACATTGCAGTGTAACTGTAAAAACGCAAGTTTATTTTATTAATTCTATCAATATACCATTCACAATAAAATCTATAACTCAGCTTTAAATATATCATGTAAATTTTTTTTTCGCAGACATAAACAATAATTAAAATCAATCCATATAAATTTTTTTTACAGCCATCAATAGCTTAAAATACTTTTTTCCATTAAGAAAACATTTTTAATTCTTCTCTTACCTTTAAAAAACTTATTTTATTTTAACTGAAAATTTTTTTCACTATTATATATCTATCTACATATAAATAAAATATTTAACCGCATATCAAATTACCTTGTGTAAAAACATTTTTATGCGCTTTTAGCAGCATTAAATGAAATATGAACATTACGATTTGTCTTGGAAAGTCAATACATTTTCAATAAGCGTTAAATATTTCAATAAAGAAATGAAATAAACTGTTTTCAATTTTCGTGACAAAATTGGTTCATTGAATACAATATGTTCTCTTTTCCCCACTCCATTATTTGGGGGAAAAGGAACTATCAGTTGTTTCATTATAACAAAAGCAACGGCTGAGACAAACGTAACAAGAAATCCATTAGACTTCCGAAAATTGAAGTTACTTTTTGCATATAAAAAATCCCTCTCTTTTAAAGTAAATTGAAAGGTCGCCTTTTCAGTTTTTCTGTCACGTATTTGTTATCGAAAGCAAGTTCGTTGAAATAAAACTATTATACCTGCCATTCGTAATGAGCACAAACGTTTCTGAAAGAAAAGAAATATGCTTTACCGCCTAAACTCAATTTTAAATAAGATAGGAAAAAAAATAAAAAATGCATAAGGTTTTGAAAGCAAGTGTTTATCTCTTCAATGTTTACGTTAACCTTTGCGTTTTTCACTTTTGATCTGCGTATTTTTTGTTGTCACTTTTTTTTGAACAGAAGCAATAAAATAACTGTTTTTGTTTAAATATTAACTATTCTTATTTTAGGAAAAGGAATTTTATTACTTTTATCCAGTAGAAAGCTTTTGGAAGTTAAAAAATGCAGTTTTTATAAACTCTCAAGGATAGGTCAATGCATTGAAGCAGTAAAGGAATAAATAGAAATTTGAAATGGTGTTGCATGTGTATGAACATTTTTACCATTCTAAATATTTGTTAGAACTTTTAAGTCAGAAAGTATATATTTAATAAATTTTACAATTTATTTTTAAACTTCCTCTTCCTGTTTATCTTCCGGGTTTTCCATGCACTTTAGAACATTATATTTTTCATATAAAAATGTATATTTCGTTCAATTTAAATGAAGCAAATAAAATATAATATTTACGATACTTTTTTAACTTCAACACTTTAAATTAATGGAAAATAAATGTGGGATCTATATAAGGTGGGGGCGTCTTGTGGTCTAGGGTAGCGTGAGCAGGAGGGCTGAAGTTCGTGTACGCTGGTGGCATTGTTGTAGTCACTGCGTTCAGAATTGAAAAGTCTCGAAGGCAATTGTGACAATGTATACAAAGCATCTCGCATCGAAAATCAGGCTGCGGGTTTTTTCCTGCACGGCTCGCAAACGTGGGGCAGTTACCCCTGAAAGAGTACTCGGAAGGAATGGCCTGTCCATAAGTTGAATGTGAGGTCCACTGATGTTAAACAAAAACCTACTATATGATGTCAATATTCCAGATGAAATAAAATTTAATACACCAATTATTTTTCTTCGAGATTGGCTTTGTGTAAAAGCCTTAATTTTTAAATGAAAAAAAAATTTTTGAATATTTTAAAATAATTAATGAAATAAATAAAAAGATAAAATAATTTGGAAAATCAGCTTAGGTTTATGATATCCCACTTTAGGACTAATAATACAAGTAAAAAAAAATATAAATATATTTCTTCTGTTCTATTCTTCAATAGTTTTATTATGTTTCTTGTATAATCTTGTGATGTTTTATACTTTAATTTAGAATTAGATAATAAGAATAATTTTTTTGATAAATTTCTAAAAAATAGAAAGCTAAATTTAAAAATAAACAAAAAAAATCGGTATTTTAAACTAATTATTTTGTATTATAAACACAGCGTCTATATTACTACAAAAGCAATTTAAATTAAAAGGTTTCTAGCGTCACATTTCATTTTATTTTAGCATTATTTTACTAAAACAGTTTATAATTAATGATAGCAAAAACAAGAATTTTCTATTTACATCAATTTTGTTATAGTAATAAATATGCATTTGAATGTTCTTGCAATGAATGCAATTTTATCAAATGAAATTATATCCTTCGCGTTCACCCTTGTTTAATCAACAACAATTATTAAAAAAAACTGATAGTAAAAATTCATCACTTGTTAAAAAGTTAACATCAAGTCCAAATAGAATGGTTCCATGAATTGTAAGAGAGGTCGTAAACAAAAAAGGAATCAATAGTTTTATTCTGTCTCTTATATAATCTTGTGTTGTTTTACATTTAGTTTAGAATTAGATAATTAAGAATTTTTTTTTTTTTTTTTTTTGATAAATTTCTAAAAAATAGAAATCTAAATTTAAAAATAAACAAAAAAATCGTTATTTTAAACAGTTTCATGCATTGTAAGAGGTCGTAGAACAAAAAAGGAATCAATAGTTTTATTCTGTCTCTTATATAATCTTGTGTTGTTTTACATTTAGTTTAGAATTAGATAATTAAGAATTTTTTTTTTTTTTTGATAAATTTCTAAAAACAGAAATCTAAATTTAAAAATAAACAAAAAAAATCGTTATTTTAAACTAATTAACGTTTCATGCATTGTAAGAGGTCATAGAACAAAAAGGAATCAATAGTTTTATTCTGTCTCTTATATAATCTTGTGTTGTTTTACATTTAGTTTAGAATTAGATAATTAAGAATATTTTTTTTTGATAAATTTCTAAAAACAGAAATCTAAATTTAAAATAAACAAAAAAAAATCGTTATTTTAAACTAATTAACGTTTCATGCATTGTAAGAGGTCGTAGAACAAAAATGTATCAATAGATAAATCCTTGAATCAGATATAATAGAAATAGGACTCACAATTAATGTGATTATAATTAATTATAATTAATGTGATTGCAATTAACATAATATAAAAAGCGTATAGAACTTCAAATTGCCATTTTCAATTTCATCACAATTTGATTATTGAGGAATTATATCATCTAAGAATGAAACATGATGCAATGAAACATGACGTAAAGTGTTTTTATAATCTTGTTAAACAATTTTTTTGTTTATTGCATCTATTGATTAACTAGAACACACCATTTATTAGAATTTCTTGGAAAAGAGTCGATATTCTCTCTAATGTTGCCATTAGGATAAGCTTATGTATAAATTTCTTTGAAATTCACTTCAAAGGGATAGTACTTAATTTGATATATTATTGAAAAAATGGGAAATTTTCGAGCGATTCGTGAATGTTATGAACACACTTATGTGTTTCCAATTAGTTTAAATTTAAATTTAAAGAAACAAAATATTAAAAATAAATATTATGGGTATTTTACGTAATCACATCAATCTGAGTAACTGATATTCTGATCAATAAAAACAAATATTTTTGCAATGAAACTTTCTTTGAGTAATGCAGCAAATTTCATTCCAGTAATAATAGAAAAACTGGCCGAGTGACTAGCGCTCGGTGCCACAAGTTATTGGGTTCAAGTCCTGGCGATGCTATAGATGTTTGTAGTGATTCGGAATCCACTTTAAATCGTAGGTCCCTGTCTAATATGACTGTTAGGATTAGGGTTGTCCACTCAACCGCGTAAAAAGAAGAACATCTTCTGCCTCGAAATCTGCCAGTAAACAGACGGCCTTGGTCCACCAAGGAGTTGTTGCGCCAATAAAGAAGATTTTGTTTGGTTTGGTTTGTCGCTCTAAGATCATATTTTGCACGCCTTGGGCTAATTAGACCGGGACCTTCAGTTCAACGTGGATTCCGAACCACTACAAACTTCTATACCGCAGCCCGAATTTGACCCTGAAGCCTGTGGTACCAAAGACCAGAGCGTAGTTACTTGTCCATTAGGCCGCCCAAAGAAGAAGAAGAAGAGAAAAATCTCCAACTTGGAATATTTTCTTTTTTCTTATATTTTCAACTTTTTATGGTTACTTTAGGTCATAACAATTTAACAAAATTATTATCGATCAACATATCCTTTAAAACAAATTAATGCAATTCCGCAATGATTTTATATAACTGTCGCAAAATAACTATCATCACGTTCAGATTACAATATTTTTAATTAGTCATTTGAGTAAATTGAATTTATTTTATATATTAGAACCATCAAGTAATAATTGTTCTAAGACGTAATTTAAAAATAATTATAAATAAAAGAGATGTGATATTAGCAATTATTTCCTCTCGTTTATCAATTATTTTCCATATTAGCTAAAAATCTATTTTTGAATGCAAATCTTTTCTTTTCATTTTCATTTTAATTATAAATTTTAAACATAAGATATCCCTCTAAAACACAATTACGTATCCTCTTAAGTATTAATCAAAGAGGCTTATTGTCACAAAGACTTTTTTACAATGTTATTCATTACATTACCATTGGAACAATAAAAAATAAAAAATCTCCAGTTTTACTCAGTATATTTGCTTTTACTTTATCTTTCCTTTATTTTCTGTTACTTTTTGTATCGAAAAGAATTTATGGAACCTAATCTTCGGTAGTATTTTTCAGAAACGCTGAAGGGGGTTTGGGGATTAGCATTGGCGAATACTCTTGGGTAGAGAAATGCACATTCGGGATTAGCCAATACAAACAACGAGAGCGTGGATTAGCTTCTTTCTTTCGTGTTACTTAGCTTTTAATCCTTGCTTATACCATACAATGGAAAAAGGTTTGCTTTTCTTGCGTGTTGTAGCTTACGGGAATCTTTTTTATAGCCCCTCTCCTTCCCTTATTCGTCTCTCTTTAAGGGAACGATACTTAAGGCCACTGTTTCTTTCTTGGGTAATTATCGAAGAAAGGGCTCTCTCAGTCGCATTTATTAGTCATTAATGATTTTCTTAATGATTGCAAGAATAAGGAGAATTAAGCCGGAGCAATTTTTAGATGAAAAATTGCGTCTAAAATGTGATTACTGGAGGGTTTAAATAGGTCCCCGTGGACTCTTCTCAAACTCGATCTAGTTGCTTTTTTTTTTTATTATTTAATTTTTTTTTCTTTTATGAGAAAGAATCAGTGCTCTGTTTAATCTGCTTTAAATTTTGTTTAGGAAGATATTTCCAAGAAAATCACATTTTCTTAAGTTGGTTTTCTTTTTAATTTGCCCTAATTTATTTGTAAGGAAGTGGAAGTACTGCGTTTCTTAACAGTATTTAAATAGCAACTGGCTTGGGAAATGCTAAGCTCATGAAAGTAATGACATTGTTTAAAGTTAATTTGGTACTTTATTTAAAACACGAAATAAGCTTAACACTTCTAAATATATATAAAGTTTAAAAAGTTTAGGACTTTAAAAACTAACTTTCTAAAAGTATTCGATAAAATTTTAAAATATTATTTGTTATTTATAAAAGTGTTTAAATTTTTATATAATTAAGCCAAGTACGATTTTATCATAATAAAAAACAAAATAAATAAATAAATTTAAAGGAAAAAAAGGAATTATATACAAAATAATATTTTCAATTAATTTCTTTTTTTTATCTCTTTTATATTATATTTTATATAATATAAAAAGGATAAAAAATATATTATGGTTTTTTTAGTATTTTTTAAATAACAATTAAAAACAGCTTCCTTAAAAATGCGTTTTCTGTGAATTTTTAGTATTATTTTGTTATTTATGAATTTATTAAGAAAATATTTTAAATACTTAAACAGCAATTATAAAATACATTTACTGTGAATTTTTAGTATTATTTTGTTACTTATGAATTCATTAAAAAATATTTTAAATACTTAGTCGTTAAAATTATGGATTGATTTTATTAGTGTAGCACATAGTTAGCGAACAAAGGAAAAAAAGCTTATTTCCAAAATATTATTTCATGTATCCGTCTAATAATTTTCTCTACTGGAAAAACATCTTTATTTTTCTTACGATTCAATACAAAAATATGATTGGTACTTTAGCTAATATATTCAAAATAAAAAAAAATCTTATTACCAAATAAAGACAAAATCCAGAATTCAAAAAAATCAAAAATTTTGGAATAAAAGATTTCAATTGAATACCGGACGTATTAATCAGGAAGTCTTAAAAAATGGTCAACAAACATTTTGATAAACAATTGGAATCCTCTTGTAAAAAGTATCTTTTAATCATTGCTTTGTGTGTGTGTGTGTGTGTTGGTTTGAATTTTAAATCTAGGGAAACACATTCATCTTCATCATTTTCAAAAATTAATTTTTTTGTTAGAAGCCACTAAATTATCGAACATTTTAGGACTCATCTATTCAGCTAATCACACACAGTTCCATAAAACTACAATTTCTCGAAAACGATTTTTTTAATTCACAGCAATTGTTTAACCGTATTTTTTTCATAATAAATTCTGAGAATGTGAATTAATTTTTATTTAACAGTGTAATCACCGTATTCGTATATCTGCCAACACTCAGCATCGTCCTCTTAAACCTTTTTGTACTTATTGAACGTTCTCAGTAGTGAACAAGGATCGTCTTGAGTGGTTGAAGGTCACACTTTTCTTTTTGTTATTGTTGTTGTCATTAACTTTTGATGTTTGTCCGCATATAACTAAAAATAGAATAAATAATTTTTACATAACTTGGACCCATCATAATTAACTCTATTTTCCTTTTTACACTGGTGCCCAACATTTTCGGTTAATTTAAAAAAAAAATCTCTTAATCAATTGATTGGTAATATTTTCTTTTCCAGTTTGCGAGTTTCTTTTCTTCAAGACCATGGCGGGTCCTGAATCCTAGGGTTGTTATTAAATCCTAACCGTAGGAAAGTAATAAAAAATACTTATCCTGTCAGAAATTGTATTGTTTTGCTTGCACACACAAAATTACTAACTCTAGTAAACCTCAAGCGCATTTTTCTAATTAGTTTAGAGAAGCGATTACTTGATTTATATTATATAAATAACATCTCTAGTTATTACTTACTATCTATGAAAGTATAAATGGTAATTACTTTAATTACTTTTACATTTAAACAATATTGTTCGAATGCATACATCTGTTAAAATTTTAGACAATTCATTATCGCACTATGTAAATTTATAATAATGCCTTGTTTGATTTACGTAAAATTATTACTATGTTTTGATATGTTGAATCATCAATGCTATTAGATAAGATCGCATTCCAATTAAAATTTTCAAAAATGGCAAATCGGAACAACGTCAGCTGTAATTTTGCTTGCTTCGCATTTCTCGGTGTAAATATTTTTTTTCCTCTATGATTGGACTATTGAACTCGAGTTTTACTCTTGTATGTATGCGTTTGTAAAAGTCTTTTCAGATTAAATATTTTTTCTTGTTGTTTTTTATCGTAAAATTAAATTGATTTCGTTGTATTTATAAAGCAAAAAAAAAAAATAAAAAATAAAATATTTTAACAGAAGAACTGAAATTGAATTTTATCTACCTCAATTTAATTTTTTATTCTGATCTAAAAATAGTTGAATATTTATATAAAAAATTACAAGTACATTTGCTTTTGATATTTTTTATCTATTATGAATAATATTATATTATCGGTAATTTAAATATTTATACAATGATATTTAAAAGTAAGGCACCTAAATTTGTCTTACATTGAATTATTTTTTTTTTGAAACAGAACTAAATTTAAATAATTGCATTATGTGTTAGAAAATTTTATATTGAATTATTTTGTAAATCCATTGTGTTAAGTAATTGCAATATATATCAATTTAATTTCATAAATTATGTACTACTTCAAAAAATTCAAAACATAAACTTGTTCAATATAATATTGAAATTTACTATGGTTTTTCTGGGAAAGGGAAAAATATTAACTTATCCTCTCAACACAAGAGATGGACATTGACATACTACATGACTCAAGAATTGTAGTTATCAAAGAACTCATTACTTCATTATTCACTTTGAAGAAGTTTTTTCCGAAATTACATGACAACTATAATTAAATAAAATTATCATATTAGGAACAACAAAATACATTCGATTTTTACCAACTCGAATGCATTTTGATATGTATTTTAAATGCATTTGGAATATGATGGTGCAAATCGAAGCTCAAAAGATTTTACAAAAGACAGTTAATATCTTCATCGCTTATAGTAATCAACTAAGCCTTAATATCAAAAAGTTTATACCAAAATTTAGTCCCAAAAAATACTCGTCCTGCTATCAATTACTGGAGCAGTGGAGCACTAGACATTATTAAATCTAAATGTTTGACGTATAACCCCTCCCCCAATGAAAAAGACCAGAAGCACTCGACGTTAATGCTCTTTGACAGTGAAGACTAAATTACATCCCTGTGAATTTCATGAAAATAAATGTATACTCCTTTCTGCTAAACAATAACAGAAACTTAATGCCCTTCTAAGAAAGTATGATAAATGTTTTCAAACAGGAGAATAATCTACTACTTTCGTCAAATATAATATTAATGCTTATGATCATCCGCCTGCTGGGTGCCAAACTACAGAATGAATCCTGCAAAGAAAGAAATAGGAGAACAAGAAATAGACAAGCTTTTAGAAGAAAAATAATTGAGTATGAGTCTGCTTCTGCCTCTCTAGTAGTTCCCACATGGAAATCAAACGGAACTTAAAGGGCCCATGGATAGATTACGGATACCTAAATGGTGTCATTCTTGCAGATTTCTACCCACGACCACGAATGGATGATCTATTAAATGAGGTTAGTCCCACTTCTTTCATGTAAACTATTGATCTGTGAGTAGGTTATCCAGTAGGTTAGTATGAATCTCCCCTGATTATCAAGATAATACAGCCTTTTTGTGCTCCTTCAAAATTTGAAAATTTTGGCGCATACCATTTGTTCGGAGAAATGCACCAGCCACATTTCAAAATATACGATTTATGTAATGTTCTTTAGAACATACTAAACAGTCTCATAACAAAAATTTTCTCATAATACCTCCCGTGCTAAAACAAGCTTCTGAACTAAGTCAAATATTCTACGAACTGACGCAAGTAATTACGTTTTCGGTTCCGTTTTGCTACAAAGAGAAGGGTCATAGAAACACCCATTGCAGTCTTTTGGATTCAGAAGAAAATTCTTAACTACGTGGAGTAAACGGAAGTAACTGTGGCGTCCAACTACCAAACTCTAAAATAGATTTTCAAACTCAAATCTCCAACCAAGTGACTTGCAAGATGGGCACTTGAATTACAGTGTGAAAGTACACTATATAGCTAGCAACGCCAACGTCATCCGCCCTGTATGTAAAGAAGAGGTTTCCCTTGTGAAGTTTTTAGCATGGTTGTAGCTGACATGCCTTTGAGAATTTCAAAGGATATTCGGGAATCCCAGTTTAAAGATGAAAATGTGAAAAAGATTATTATAAGTTTTTTTTTAATTTGCATAAAAACTGAAGATTGTGACAATTGGTCAAAACGATATTTCATCAGGAATTAAGGGGTACTGTACCAATATGTACCAGAAGCTGCTTAAGAAGTAGTTCAACTGGTCATCCTGACTCATAAGTGTGAATCCTTCATGCAAAAGCATCATAATGATCATAAGACGAAGGCACATTCCAGAACTTGAGTGGATGATTAAAAGACAGGAGCAAAGACAGGAGCCAATATATACTTTTTTCACTCATAGGGTTATCGGCATCGCTATATAATCATGCAGCTATCTACTAGAGAATAGTTGAAAAAGCTTACCGAGAAATATATTTCCCAATATCCAGTACTCCATAGTAAACTTGGTAACTACAATAACCTGATTATATGACAAAGGTTTAGTTATCAATAAACTAAATGCAAAACATTAATTTCTGTTGGATATAGATTTGCATTAATATTGCATGGCATGTGTATTATCTTCTATTACACGTATGTTAATAATTTATATTATACGTATGTAATTAATTTCATATTGATATGTATAAGAGAAGATGGTAAAATATCTACATCAACATGATGACATAGTTAAAAGGGCATCAATTAGAAATCTGCAGTTAAAGTTCTCTTTGCAAAAGGGTAGTTTAGAAACATTCAATTTGTAAAAAAAAATCTTATCATCGATATTTTTGAAATAAGAAAGAAAATTAAAAGCTATATAATGCTGTACGGTTGCATTTCGATTAATCTGAAATATGCTTTGATCAAATGAAACATTACTATTTGAAAAACAAAAAAGTATTGTAAGTAGTAAAAAAGTAAGTAAGCATTGTTTAACTAAATAATTGAAGAATAAAGAAAATATATGGTTTTCTTGGCACTAATTCATATGGAAAAATGTACCACGAATTTTAACGTTCTGTTCATGTTTATACTTAGTACCAAAAAGTTGCAAAATAAATAAAATGCCTAAATCATGTCATTGATATTTACTAAGTATATTTAATCAATTAATTAATAAGCAATTTCCAACAAAAGTATTTAGATTGCCATATCAATTAAGCTAAATTACTTAACATATATGCTTCAATTGATATTAATTTACCTATAATAAAATATATAGCATAATTATCTCTTGAGAAATAATTAAAGTTATTTGCAAATCTAGTAGAATTTCATAGAATGTATAATACTTAATTAATTGAAATATTCCGAATAATTTGGATAATTATATGGAAATATGGATATTGATTATGATTTAGTATACATCGTGTATTTATTCATAATTATAAGTCTATATTTAGCTTGCATTGTTTGACGAATATATCGAAATGTAAATTATTTCCATTCTGAAAGAATGTATGCTTTTAATAACATTGTAAAAGAAAGTAATATACTTACAATTTAATTGAAATTTCTTTTATCCATGACATATTTAACACTAGCGATTCGTAGCATAGTGATGTAATGCACTAAAAGATAGCGTTTTTGAATACACGAACGGTGTGCTTTGTTGTTATTACTTTTAGAAATGAGAAGACTCTTCAGTGATTATGACAGCGGGTATGAGTATTTTGCATCGACAATCGGAAAGTCTTTCCAAAATTATTAGACTTTTCTTTCAAATAACCAAAACGAAACAGTTTTCTTCGTCAAGTTACTCTCCGGAATGTCTTCCTAGTTAGCAATATCCTTCCTTTTCCGCCTGTCAAAAATTATAAATTTTATACAATGTAACACACAGGAACCTTGGTGACAAAAAAAAAAAAAACATATTTAACCACTGCATAGGTACGAAACTCACAATGAATACTGATTTTATCTTATCTCATTATTTAGCTCTCCCATAACTTGTGTCATATTTTTTTTGATACATTGCCAGTTATGATCTTATTACAAAAGATCCACCATATAAATATTATTGCAAGCCTCGGAGAGTTATCACTAAAACTAAGAACTCTTGAGCTAGCACTGAGTAAGAAGTAGTTTTTCCCATTACTGGCAGTAAGCGGAAAAGAGCTAGGTGAGACTGAGAAGCTAAGCTGTGTTGATACATTCAATGTCTAGGTGTTGGACTTCCGGCGATCTTCTTAAGCCCTTGAATCGTAACTCCCCTTTTGTTGAATGGTTTGGATAAGCGGATTACTACCGACCTTTATTCACTTTGCTGGGCTGTTATTCAGACCCTTCCAGTTCTCTCTTCTAGGGCACATTATTTCAGTCGAGGAAATTCACACCTAATCTTTAGTGATTTATATGTCTTTGAATATATTTTATTTGCAGTATTGGGACTAGTTTTGTATAAAAGTGACTTATCTGATGTTAACTCCATGACCTAAACTTTCTTAAAAATATTGCAGCTAATCTTTCAAGGATGATTTATGGATAAATAATATTAGAATAGTTGTCTTGTTTATATCTCTGTATACCATGCTAATGTTTAAAAGAAATATTAAAGAATTACCTTATGCTTTCTCGAATATTTTTCGATAGTTTTCATGAAAATTACATCTTTTTTACTTTTTTGTTCTTGAGAACAACTGGCTTAAATTTTGTAACATTTGAAGAAAGCCACTATATTGCTAAAATGCATGTTAATTTCGAATTTTAAATTACCCTATTCAGACAAAAGCGTGGACTGTTCTTACAACTTCTTCCTCTGACACTTGAAAATTATCCCATGGTAAGGTAAATTAAAGTAAGACACCTCAAAAATTAATCCTTGATTATAATACTGAGAATTTAAATATGTCATTAAATCAGAAATTCATTTCAGTTTATGAAATTCATTCATTACTTATAAACGTCATCATATAAATACAAGTTAGTAATTAATTAAATGGAAAATTAAGCTTCCAGTAACAGTAAATTTACATTTAGTTATTGGAAATTCTCGCCTAAGCTTTAGTGATTCATACGAATTTGAAAAATATTTTATTTGCAGAATAGGACTGATTTTGAATAAAGCATTATCTGATCTTAATTTTATGACCTTAACATTATTAAAAATATTGTAGTTAATTGAGAATGTAATTTAAGTTAAATATAAATGTATACAACAAAAAAGGTAGATAGTAACCATCTTTTTGCTTCAAGAGTGCAACATTATGTGCATTCATATTTTTATGCAGTAGGAATATATATATATATATATATATTTTTTTTTTTTTGATAAATTGATTTAATTTTGATAAATTCATACAAATTTTTGATAAAATTAATTTAAAAAATTAAAAATCAGCAAATATTTTTTAATACGTTTGGTATAGACATGTATGTTTAATATTATATTCAGATACTAATTATAATTTTCAAATTTTTAAGAGCTTACAAAATACAAAACTCTTGGCTTACTCATCTGATGAATCAGTGCATTTATAAACACGCTAGTATTAATAAATATTTTTCCAACTTATATTATCTACCAGTGTAATTTTTCATAAACATTTTGACTTAGAGTCAAGATGATTAAGTAGAAAAACATCTTTTAACCATACATCCTAATGACTAAGAGTGAGAAACCACAATTATTTTCATAAAGCAATAAAGATATATTTTATATTATTACTATATACATTCTTGCCCATAATATTATTTTTCTAGATTAGAATCCTTACAAAAATGAAATTTAAATTGTTCTGATTTTCTGAATAGTTTGTTTAAACTTTTCTCATCTTTATCATTAATTTTTATAAAAAGAATTCTATCATACCCGAGGAAAAATATATAATATATTCCACGTTAATGTAAAATGGATAAAGTAATTTCTAAAAAGATAAGATAATCACAGTTTTACCTGAAAGTCTCAATGATAAAACATTTCTCGAATTATACAATACATTTTTATTGTTTTTAAAGTAAAAATTAAAAAAATTCTATGGAAAATAACTTTTAATTGAAAACTCCATTATTTTTTAATAGATCTAACTTACAATTATAAATGTAATCAAATGTAATATTATTAAACAAAAAATAACAATATGAAACAAATTGATATTTAGGAAAAATTGTCTAATTGCAGATAAATAATAGTTAAAATTCAATTGGAAGTAACTACTAGTAATGTTTATTCAATCAACTTATATTTACCTCTAAATTCCCATAAAAGCTTACGCATAATATCCTTTTTTAAATTGTTCTGATATCCTATTTTAAGCATGAAAGAATTGCATATTCACCCGTGAAGAGATGCGACTGAATGTAAGTCATCTCAACAACAAGAAAATATGTCGGGAATTATAAAAATACATTTTATTGTTTTTAAAATAAAATTAAAATTTTATGAAAAATACCTTTTTAATTAGAGACTCCATGATTTTAATAAATCTAATTCATAACCATAAACGTCAACAAATGTAACATTATTAAACAAAAAATAACAATATGGAGACAACTGATATTTAAGAAAAATTTGTATAATTGCAGATAAATAACAGTTAAAATTCAATTGGAAGTAACTACTAGTAACGTTTATTCATTTAATTTGTATTTACCCCAAATTGCCATAAACGCCTTCGCATAGTTTTTTTAAAAGGTTCTGATGTCATTTTTTAAGCATGAGAGGGATTGCATATTCACCCGTGAAGAGATTTGACTGAATGTAAGTCATCTCAACAACAAGTACGCTTAGAAAAACTTTACTACCAGGTGTTTAGGAGCCCGACAATATTAATAGGCGTCAAGCTCGCATTTCACTACAGATTAATGGAGACAAGATTTTTCCTCCGCTAATTCTCACATGAACGCATGTGCTTTCAATTAATCGATCATACTACGAGGACAAAAACTGATTAAAATATTATCAAGACAGGCGAGACTGAAAATGATATATTTAGCTATTCTAAAGAATTGTCGCCCTGTGTAAAAAAAAAAAGAACTAAATTAAAGAAGTAGTTTGCGTTGGCCGCTTGTGTTGAAGATAAAGAATGAAATATTTCCATCGGCAGCTGCTTGTAATGCGTATAAATGGCTGGTTTTTCAAACCTTATTTTATGAAAAAAGGCCCGGCATAGCAAGAATATGCTGAATAAAATAATATGGCAAAAAATTATTTCGTGAGCTAAACAAAAATTAATCCAAAAAATCCTAGGTATTTATTTAACAGAACTATCACGTGAACAAAATATGTGTGAAAAAATATATTTAAATTTCAGAAATATTTTTCTGTAACTTAAATGGGGGACATGATGTTCGATTTATGACCCATGAAAAGTCCAGATTGTAAGCAAATTGTGTTCTTTCTTTAAACTGTAATCAGTATCACGTCGGAGATCTGCAGCTTGTGCATGAAACATTTATAACTGTTACTTATATAACTTAAAAAGAACCTTTTTAGTATAACTATATATTTATATTTTGAATGGAAACAAAGCGACAATGAAAGTTAACGTTGGTAATGTTTAAAATAGTATTATTATAAGGATTTTTGTCCTTTGGTCATTATTAATATAATATTCAAGTGAAATTCATCGTCTGAAAATTGTCATGGTTACTGTTAAACAATACTTTAATATGAAATACCAAATACAAATTTAAAGAATTTCAAGCTGTGACTAAATGTTCAGACCGTAACCGGATGTACATTCCTTATGTGTAATATTTCGTTCTCCGTAAGAGGGCGCTCTTTTGTTTGCCAAGTGTTTTCTTTCATGTATCGTTTTCAGTTGAGTAATAAATGTGGTTCAAGAACGTTGTGCCTACCCTTTTCAACCCCTCAACAGATGGTCCGTCGGGCAGCAGCAAAATTCCAGCAGACATACTTTAGATGAGTGGGGAGGTCGACTAAAGCGTTCGTACTCAAATAACAATTTCGAATATTTGCTCAACGGAGTTAAAATAACGTGCGTAACATCGCAAATCACAATCATATTGCATCGTAACAAAGTGCGTAACATCGCAAATCATCATAATCATCTGCATCGTGCATCTCAACAAAGTGCGTAGCATCGCATCTCACAGCATCGTACTTACATTCCGGAAGGTCACGAAACCACAACATGGAAGATCTTCTAAAACACAAGCGAATTATCAAAGGTAAGCTAACCGATTAATTACTAAAGTGGATAATTTACAAAAAATCAAGAAAAATTCTATTTCTGTTATTGAAGTGCATGAAAAGGACGTAAATGCTTTAGATATTGAGATAAATAAATTAAATTATGATATTCTTTGTTCTTGTTTAGATGACGAATTTGATAAATATGAACAGGAAATGCATGAACTTTTTTTTCTAAATTAACTTCATTAAAAATTACGTTAAAAGATGAATTAAGGAAACTCAGAAAGAATGAGAATAGTTCTAATGCATGTCGAAGTACAGTTAATACTAATGTAAACAATTTAAAACTTCCGCAAATAGAATTACCAATATTTACTTCTAATTATATTGACTGGATCTCATTTCCTGTGATTTATTTCTTGCCAGTGTAGGAAATAATGAATCTCTAAGTGACAGTCAGAAATTACAATATCTTAGACAAAGGAAATGCGAATGCATTCCAGTTTTTCAAAGTGGAACGGTTTACTGAAACAAAATGCGTGAATGGAATCTAACAGGACTCCATTAGTTGTTATGTGTGTGTGTGATTTTTAAGCGCGTCTTAGGCAGTGCACCGCGTGTGACACCTCTAGTGTAATGACGTTTTTATGAATAAATAACTTTAAAAATCAATATATTTGAGTTAACAAGTACCTAATGGGATGTGTCCAATAAATAAGGAAAGAACAAGATTATGTAGTTTTTTTTTTAATCGATATAACCGAAAAAAAATATTTTTAAAGAAATCGAAAAGTAGAAATGTAGCAACAAAAGTTATTAAAAAGAAAAATTTGTCCGGGACAGTCAAAAATTATTCCATTCCATTTTTAACACACCAATAAACATGTTGCTTTTAAAATGCAGAGAAAATAATTTTATTAATTGATTTTAATTTGATGAAAATTTGTACTATTATAATTTCGAAAAGCATGTATTCACACATAATGCTTGAACAGAATGAATTCAATCATAAAAAAACCTATACAAAATTAGAGATTCAATAATATGATTCAATTATATTCTATTTATGATTTAATTTGAATGTGTTTTTTTTTTAATTTCATAGTTTAATAATTTGTCTTACAAAAGTGCAGAAAAGGACAGAAAATAAATTATTTCTGTATGAAAAAGTTTCCGTGTGATGCGACGCAGTGAAAGCATTTTATGAATGCCGTGAAAAAATATTTTGCCCAACAAATATAGAAATGGATGTTACTGCGTTATTCCAACAAATGAGGAATAACGCAGGAATACACTCAGGCGAGGCGAGGCGTAAAGCGTTGGTCCATCACAAACCTCCACGTGCCACCCCGAAGGGATCGCTCGAAGTTTTAAATCTTAATGTGACTTGGATGGGGTCAATTAGGATGTCGGGAATAAGCGGAACTTTGCTCGACAATCGGTGCCAATGAGTCGGAGAAACACTTCATCTCTGTCGCCTTGGTGTGAAGGAGGCCTCAATTGAAACCTCTTGAATTGTGCACAGTGTTAATGCGATTTTTCGACTGGAATTTTTTTAAATTTAAAATGAACGATCCTAATGCATTCCGTCATTCTAATGCATTTCATCTGCGTCAGTTGTTCTTTGAACCCATTTAAGGCTCGCGTTGCGAAAATGTAACATTGCCTATTCTGTTTTCTCTTTCTATGATTTATTCTTCAGATCTCTTTACTGCTCCAAAGGGACTGTTTCCTAAACACAATGGGACTTTTACAGAAGCAAGCAGCATTTGACGCTCTTCGTGCGTTGAGTACTAGATGAAAAAGGCTTACAAAGTTTATAGATAAGAACTCAAAATGTTTCCCATGTGCAAAGTCGAATGAATAACGAACTGTGATAATGATAAAAATTGTCCTATTTTTAGCAACCTTGATTGGAAATCGTCGGAAAACATCCTTTCCTTTCCATCTTAGTTGTTAAATGCACATTTTTTTTCCCCTTTGTTTCCACTGCCTCACATTTTTAACATAATTTTAATACACAGTTGCGACATCCAAAAAACAGATCTTTAAAATCGAAAAAAAGGTTTGTTAGTTTTATGACATGGATATAAAAACAAAACTGGATTGGTATAGGGTATGTCAAAGAAAAGACACCAGTGGTGTCCGGGTGCATACGAGACGTCACTTTCATCCACCGGAAGCCACCATATGTAGTACTACTGGCGCGTGAGAGCAATACATGGAATATATGAGACCTATCATTTCTTCTGACCGACGTCTACAGATTATACGGTTCTGCGTAATTTTCGGCATGAAATAATGATGATAACTATTCTAGTTCAAAATGGGATGCACCAAACCAATATTTCCTACGTGTTATGTAAAAGACAAACAAACGACTTCGAGTTTTTGAGTAGAGAAAGAGGGCAGCACACTCATGCGTGTGGTATAATCTATTATAAATTTTAGAACGTTTGTTTTCCGTAAAAACTCTTTTGTTCTTTCTTTGTAAAAGCGGAAACATTTTACATATTCGCGTACGAAAAGACAAAGTATTAAATTGCTGATAGCGCACGCTGTAGTCAATGATTGAAATTTACTGTTAAAATATCTCCATAAATGACTCTTACGCATTGCATTACTACGTTCCAATATTCCACATGTTTGCGCCGTTCGCCGCAGATTCTAACTTCATAACTCTTAATACACTCCAAAATATTTCATTTCGGTAAATTACAAATGCAAAGGGGCTTCGTGAGGAATGTTGTCTTCTTCCACTCAGAGATTTTATTAAAATACACTTCAACAGTCTCAATGAACACGGAAACACAGTACTTCAGGAAATTGATTTTTGTATTCTTCATGGCCTCGCAAGATTTTGTTCGAATCGTTGTAAGGTGTCCTGCTTCCTTCCCAGATTTGTCGTCATATTTTTTTCTTCAATTCCTTCTATTAGCTCACACTCTCCCTATATATATCTTGTTCGAATTTTCAATCGTTCATAAAATACTCTTTATTCACCCATTCGCGTTCAAATACATGTTTTTTTAAACTTTTAGCGGATGACACTGGATGTTAATACAGTTTTTCCGAATACTAATTCAGTAATTAAATTTAACTAATTCATTTTAGTTTTTTTTTTACAATTAAGTTGCATGTATCTAATAATAAATTGCGCCAGATAAACTTAAAAAATGAATGAAATTTATTTATAAAGGACTTACTGCAATACAGTGAAAAAAAGTAGGAATTGACTTTAAAATCTTCTTTTTATATTAATTTTTTTTTTAATTACTGTTTAAATTTCCCCTCTCTAATATTATTAACTCTGTGCAATTGGCCATGTACTATTAATTTTTGATCCCTGTAAGTACAGGATATGAATCCCGTTCGAGACTTATAAGCTGCAAGAATATTAACTACCTGAACCTGATGTCGCTGATTTTTGAAACTCGATGAAGATTATAATAGCATATATGGCGTATCGGGGCTGCCTGGAAGAAGTTTTATAGATGCATATTGGGGATAGTTATTCCAAAAAATTCTTCTCGGAAAGCAATCTCTGTCTTTAAAGGATTATTCATCGCTTATTACAGGAAGCAAATAGAACCCTGAAAACAAAAAATAAATACATAAATAAACGGGGAAAACGCAGTACAAAACTGGCTTTCATGCTTAAGAGAACAAAATTTTCGTAAAAGCTGTTTCATGAAAGACAAAAGTCAGTTCAACACATTGACCCAAAGGGCGTTTACACTTGCAATACCGCCTTAACAGTTTCTTATTCAAACCCCCCTCTGTTTGTGTCCGTTGCCATGGCAACAAAGTCGTGCTCTTTGCACATTTGACGTACGCTCTTTTGGCCTTTGATCCCCTAAGCCATTTGGATAAAAGATCTATTAACTGTGGCGAACTGTGGATGCGCTGAACATTATTTCTATTTTATTGCCAGCGAAAAAAGTACCCGAAATAATAATAGCTACAGCGTGTGGTTTAAAAGTAAGTTAAAATGTTCAAATGTTTTTTGAATGCTGGGTATTTTGATGAACAAATGATGGGTTTATTTGTTAACACCTTTCTTTACTTTAAACAAGGAGCTTATAGTACGAAACAAATAACAATTAGGGGCAGGTAGGGGTTATTTTTACTCACAGATATGATGTTGTTTTCGAAAACGGGACATTTTAACCCTAGTCATTCGACACTGGTACATCAGATACGTAGCAGATTCAGCATTACCCATCATAGGAAGAGATGTTACACTGCAGCCCCATTTGTCCGCTACTTTTTCGAGCTAACCACCCCAGGGACGGCACCTGGGAGGTTTGTAACCTCCTAGGTGACGTCATGGTCCAGACTACAGATATGTCATACCCATACTGACCTCGATACCAAATATACAGGTCGTATGTTCAGGCACCTTCAATTAAGTATTAAACATTTGTGGAGTTTTTTTTCCCCTTTAAAAAAAAAAGTCATTTATTTCATTAAGAAAATTCATCATCATTCAAAATAAAAATAATTAAAACTACAAAACAAAAAACACGTGAGGAGTATGTTTGCGTCAAACTAGCAACCGTGATTCACTCTCTGTTACTGTTATATGGTGGCAGCTCATGGGTATTTTTTTATTTATTTATTGACAAGGACGTTTTTCATCTTCCGCATCAAAATCTTACTCTTTGAATCGTTTAAGGTAATATACCACATTCAAATCATAATTTTGGAAGAGGGAGAATTAATCATTTTTATCTTAAAGACAGGACTTTTAGCTTTCGAAAACAATGTTTCAGTTTGCATCAATAGCCATTGGAAGTTTCGAGATACATATATTTTATCATGAACTATAAAGATACCGAATTCAAGCATTCAAAGTTTTCCAACTGAATTTCTAAATAAACTGCATTTTATGGCCACACCGCTTTGCGATAACAGCCATGACCAGTGGAATCATTTCATCAGTCGAACGACGTTTCAGGTGTATGCAATCAAATAAAATCTCTTAAACGGCTTCATTGAGAGGTGAGCTGATGGCATTTCTGCAAGAAACACTGCTCTGGCAATGTTTGCTGTCGATGGGCTGTGCTTCAGGACGGAATTGTTCCTTTTTCAGTGGTTCCTGCATAAGTGCATCTTGCGTACAGTGCTCCATGCATGCAAGTTCAGTCCGATGTGTTTTGCATATTTTTTAGTGAAAAGTTTTTACGTAGAGTCAATCAATGTACTTTTTTGACTATTTTTGCCAAATTTTAGCAAATCATATACGTGTCTATAGCATGCTTAAAGTGTTTCTCAATGTGCATAGCTTAATTGAACAACAGCTACCAAAAAATTCCATAAATCTTTATTTTTAAAATTTGGCTATGAATAATTGGGTGCCTATAGCCGAAAGAATTCGATGCTCTTCCCTTCCCATCAGAACAGAAGAACAAAGCTGCCAGAATTTTTTATTTATTTATTTTTTTTTTTTTCAATGCAACATTTGACAGGTTTGAAGCTAAACAAAATTATGACGTGTACTTAAACATAACGGTAGATGTTAACATGAAGGAGTTGTCAGTCCGATAGTGATATGAGTGACGCCAACTGAAAGTCCTTTCGAATGTCCTTTGTTTGTTAGTCCTCGAATGTTAACAATTCTTTTTTACTTTTTAATTTGATTAACTCTAAAAGCGTGTTTTTTAGTTTTTTTAAACTATTAATTTTTTTTAATACTTGTTTTATATTCATAAACGGAATAAGTAAACATCAATACGCTAGTACCTCGGTATATGTTCTGATCCAGATGAGCTGGTCTTATACCAGGTTAATTTTCCCCCGTAAGAGATAAAGGAAAAAGGATTCACCCATTCTCATGAAAAACAAGTCTAGATTTTTGTATATTGTATTGTACAATAGCATAACATAATTGGGATTGTATCACACAATTTAAACAATGCTTTTAGTGTTAAAATCAGCATATAAAAAACAGTTTGGTGGATTGGATATATAAATGAAAATTTACCACAGTTAATTGTGTACTTTTCCCTGATGGATGGAGGATCGATTGGGTGGACGTTGATTACATATTGTTTGTTATTCTAAAGAACTTTGCTTCTCATCAGGATGTTTGGACTCTATCTGGGTCATTCCAGACGATGCTGTTAGGGCTCGCTTGCGCTTTGTTGGGGTGATACTTCTGTACATCATTTAATTTTCATCAGTCATTTAATTTTACGCGCGTGAATCGAGTTCCCAACAGAATGCTTCGCGTCCAAACAGGAAGTAAATCAAGATGGACATATTCTAAAGCAGACCTAAGTATACCATTGTACACCTTTATAATTACTTTCTCTGCCAGAGCACCCCCATATCACATCGAGGTGACATGATCTGTTCATTCCATACAATGCTATTATTACAGCTTGTTTGATGTAATAATCTTTGCAAAGTGACTTATTTTGGAGCAACCAAGTCATATTTCAAACAAAAGTCTTCTACCAAACAAAATGTTTTTCTTCTAAACAAGACTTATAGGCTCGAATTGTTCTAAAAAAGCTAGAATAATCCAATTGATGTCTTCGTTCTAAATTCGTAGAACATAATAAAACAATTAACTACATTTTTCATTTAAAATCATTTAAGCGAAAGTACTATTTTCAGAAAATACTCCCATGTAACGGTTCCCATGAAGAAAACTTCTTGTATGTAGTAGCCAATTGACTAGCGCTCTGGCCTTTGGTACCACAGACTTCAGATTTTATGTTTGTCAGCGGTTCAGAATCAACGTTAAACTGTAGGTTTCTATCTAATTAGCCTAAAATGCGCAAAAAATGACCGTAGACAAACTATATGTATTTAAATCAAGAAATAATTATTTCGATAAAGAACATGTCGATAAGGATTTCGATTTTTCAAAAACTGTTCATTCTAAGGACTTTTTTTTTTTTTTTTTGTTCCTGCCGGTCAAGATAAAGTTTAGTGATGGAAAAAAGAAAAGATATGAAATTAGAACTTCTAATTCCAGCAGTGAAACATATTAGGATGATTTAGCGCAGATTTGGTGGTGCTTTTGAAAAAATTAATCTTTATCAAACGATAGTCTTGAACAAGAGATATTCAAACAAAGAAATTGGGCGAGAATAGCTGCTGTACCGAAACCCGAATCTACTCACTTCACTTCATATAAACTTTTAAACTGAAACCATATGAGAATCCAGTGAACGGAAAATTCAAGTAAAGATCCTTTGAAGAGTTCATTAGAGGAACAAGGAACTTAATTCCATCAGGTACCAAACAAGTAGGGTTGCTTTCAATACGTAAAAATTACTCGTAACAAAGTTCAAAGTATGTAAATTTTCATGATATATTTATTTCCATTTCAAGTTGTCACACTTCAACTAGCTATTTTTCAAGTTGTCTGTCTTCTAGCTATGTCAACTTGCTATTGTTATTCATGTCAGAGTCTTAGATTTAAGATGCATTGCAGATTTTGAAACATAATTTCTCTAAAAATGCTATTTTGCTTTAGAGCCCGGCAGTCTTTTGTGACTCACTGTACTTTTTAACCGGATAGTCACATACGTATTATTTCTATATTTTCTTTGTAGAATTTTCAAAGTTATTTCTGAAACATTGGTGCGAATTCCCTTATTTACCTTCTCTTAAATCTGAATTCAATTGTGTTGGTATTCAAGATGCCATTCAACGAGAAAGAAAAATACTAGAATTTAAAAAAAAACTATTCTAAAACCCTTTGTTGTAACATCCATAAGTCAGTATTTCCCATTTCATAGTTGTAAATTGAAAATTAAACACTGGATATGTGTAGGAATTTAAAAGTTGCATCATTCCAAAAGAAGTCTATAAAATTCCTTAAAACACAGCATTAAGTTTTTAAATTTCTAGTATTGGTAGAAATTTTTTATAAGTTTTTTTTAAAGATTAATTCTGTAGTATTTTTAAAAGCATTGGTTTCCTACTTAGTTTTCCGATTCTAAATCTTAAAATGTAACCATTTCAATTGAACTTGAGTTGCACTGCTTATTAAATTTTCGGTTTTCTTATGATATAATGATCAAAACAGTAAACTCTGCTATTACTTGAGTATCCATTTGATGAAAGGGAAGCGCATGGACACTGTTCCGGTTCTTGAAAGGGATTTTATTAAAGAAAATGTATTATTTATTATTTTTTTAATGTAATGTACTAAAAATCAGCAGTTACTTTCTTTTGAAGCGTCCAACCTCTTTTTTATTCAAGCTTACTATTATTCTCTATTTAAGCTTATTCTTATACTTAAAATAATCTTATTTGATTTCCTTCTTGAAGAAGCCTAAAAAAAAATAAATATAGCATACCGTCTGATCAAATCAGAATACTGCGGTTGAATGTGCTTTTTGACACGATTGAAAAAAAAAATGTTTTTGCTGAAGAACACAAAAAATTTTCAAAAAAGGAAAATTTATTAAATATATATATATTGACTTTTTTTTTTTTTTTTTTTTTTTATGTAATGCCCCGAAATGCGATGTTTTCTTCTGAAGCACGTTGTGAAAAGTAAATATTAAAGAAATTACGAATTAAGTGAGCAAAGCTATTATACATATATCATTTTGTGAAATGATTCAATACGCATGATTTAATTTAGGGATTTCAGAGTCTCACCCAAAACGTTCAATGCTAACAAGTAATATAAAAAATTTGAAGTCAATTCCTACTTTTTTTTTTTTTTTCACTCTATTGCAGAAAGACCTTTATAAATAAAGTTGAAATTTTCCTCTTACATCTGGCGCCATCTATTGGTAGATACATGCAAATTAATCGAAGATAAACCTAAAATTAATTCATTAAATTTAGTGAACGAATTAATATTTGAAAAAACTGTATTAACAACAGGTGTCATCCACTACAAGTTTGAAAAAAAAAAATATATTTGAACTGGAGTGGAGGAATAAAAAAGTATTTTATGAACGATTGAAAATGTGAACAAGATATATATAGGGAGAGTGTGAGCTAATACTAGGAATTGAAAAATAAATAAATAAGTATTAAAAAAGACCTCCAGTATCCAGGTGGCTTCTGGGATATCTTGCACTCCTTTAACGATCATTCATCCGAGCCAATTGTTCTTGAACGCTCAGCGAGGAAGCCAATATGTCCCCGGAGTGGAAGATTCTCTGTCGGATTTCCTTTCGTGTGGAGTCACTCATCCACGATTCCTGCAGACCATCGGCCACGGGGAAAATGAGAGTTATGGCTGTCGATAAGCGCCAATCCACTCGATTTAAGCTCACAAGAATCGACTTGTCACTTGTTTTAAGAAGGCCTTTTTCTTTCCCATCAATAGGCGGCGTCGTAAGGTTTTTCTCTGTGATATTGACTTCATCACTAACCGTGATGGCATCCTCGCGCTGTTAGCATTTAATAAATTTAAAAATTGCTTGAAATTGTACTTTAGTATAGGTAAGGCTCAATCAAACCAGATGTGTTCACTAACCTTCAAAAGAAAGCACTTAAATACTTATTAAATATTTTTATAGGAAAAATAAAAATGCATTAAATATATATTTATCAGAAAAGGAGAGATTGATTTTTTCCCCTTTCTTTTGCAAATTCAATCCATTTTAAGAAATGAACACTATTTTAAACAAACGTGACGCAATTTTCCCAAATTCAAAAATCTTTACATTTACATATCACATGATAGCCAACGTAATTGGTGTACAAAAAAAAAAAACTGCAGTCAATCTATTGAATTTAAATCAGAGAGTCATCTGAACTATTCAATTTACAAGCAAAAAAAAGCGTTTAATTAAGAATAAAAAAAAACATATTTTAAAATGTTAGGATAAAAATGATTACAAATTGTTGGCTTTTGTACTATGTTGTTTTCATAAAAACTGCTTAGACATACTATATAAAACTGCAAAGGATATACCATTTAAACAGGCAAATATGACAATAAACTATATATATATTTTTTCACCCTGCTAAAGAATTGGCAATGTGCGCTCGAATGATGCCGGACAGATGACTTTTTTTGAAAACCGTCGAGCCGTGCCCTCCTGAATGAATCACGTGGAAAATTCTATAACGCTTTAAACGATACTGAAATCTGTTACCACTGCACCCCAAAGCCACCCCGCCCCCGTTCTCCCTCCCTTGTTTGTCATCACGCAGATGGCAACAGCTGGCAAACCGTCTGCCAAAGGGGAAGCGGATGAATCCCATCGGCTACTCTGCCGGAATTAATGAATAACAAGTTAAAACAATAAGTTCATTATTTTAAACAGTAAGATTATTCTAAATAATTTTAAATATAAAATAAGTTAACTATAAAATAATAAGTTAAAAAACTAAAAACATCGCCTTTTTTTTTTAAAATGACCACAATAAGGAAATTTTTTATTGTTATACATAACATCTAAATAGAAAACTGTTGAACACTTTCTTTTTTAAATTCCTACTATTAGTTTACCCTCTCCTTATATACGTTCTCTCATGGTCCTATCTTTTGATGTCTCTCCCATCCATTTTATACATCTTTTCCTTGATGGGGGTGATTGCCGACATTAAATCAGGACGAAGAGGCGGCAATTCTTTTATTAAATTCCTACCGTTAGTTCACACTCTCCCTATATATATCTTGTTCAAATTTTTAATCGTTCATAAAATACTTTTGATTCATCCACTGAATTCGAATGCAGTTTTTTTTTTTTTAGCTTGTAGTGGATGACACTGGATGTGAATACAGTTTTTTTCAAATATTAATTCATTCATTAAATTTAATTCATTAATTATATTTTTTTTTTTTTAGATTTAAGTTGCATGCATCTAATAATAGATGGCGTTAGATGTAAGATGAAAATTTCAACTTTATTTGTAAAGGACTTTACTTTATTTCTGCAATATAGTGAAAAAGTAGGAATTGACTTTTAAAAAATTTTAACATTACTTGTTTATCAGATGGTTAACGTGATCTTCTGGTGTGAGATTCATTTCCACACGCACACACAAATGGCTGGGAAAAAACGAACGAACGAATTATTATTTAAAACAGGAGATTGATCTCCCTATTAATCTAATTGATCTCTTATTAACTAAGACAGGAGATTGATCTCCTAGTAATATAATTGATCTCTTATTAACTAAGGAGATTGATCTCCTATTAATCTAATTGATCTCTTATTAACTAAGACAGGAGATTTATCTCCTCGCCACCAACGAGAAACTTGCATTCCAGAAATTTTCACTTGAAATGAACACTCTTTTTGCCATTTGATTTTAAGTAGTAATGACACGAAATATGTGTTGCTAAGGCTAACAATTTGACTCTATTAAATTCTGCCACTGAATTTCTAAACATCTTTAATTTAAATGTCACCTCTTATTTGAAGTTATTGAATTTCTTGTAACATCCTAATCCCTTTTTTCTCTTCATGCATTGTATGCATCGTCCTTTTTTCTTCATATTGAATTTGCTGTTTTTGCAATATCACAATTCATTGCTTCTTTTCCATTGTCTGTAGAAATTGAATTTCTTGTTTTTGTACTATCGTAACCAATTGCTTCTTCATGCATTGTCTAAGATTTTAGAATGTATTGTTTTCCTCGAAATATCATAGCCAATTAATTGTTCCTTCATTGATAATCAGTGGTGATTGATTTTGTTGTTCTTGGAAATGATATCGTAACTAGTTGCTTCTTCAGGGATTGTATAAGGTTGTTGAAATTGCTGTTCTTTCTGTAAAATTGTAGCCAATTGCTACTTCATGTATTGTTCTGCGTTTGTTGAATTTGGATGTGCTTGTAATATCGTAACAAATTGTTTCTTCGTGCATTACTTGAGGTTGTTGTATTTGTTGTTTTCTTGTTATATGATAGCCAATTGCTGTTTCATGTATTGTTCTGCGTTTGTTGAATTTGATGTGCTTGTAATATCGTAACAAATTGTTTCTTCGTGCATTACTTGAGGTTGTTGTATTTGTTGTTTTCTTAGGGTGATAGCCAATTGCTGTTTCATGTATTGGTAGGGTTGATGGCCAATTACATCATATAGTCAATTGTATCATATTGATTTTTAGCCAATTACATCTTCATGGATGGCTCTTGTAATATCATAGTCAAATGTTTCTTCATGAATGGTTCTTGTAATATCATAGCCAAATATTTCTTCATGGATGGTTCTTATAATATCATAGCCAAATGTTTCTTCATGGATGGTTCTTGTAATATTATAGCCAAATGTTTCTTCATGGATGATTGTAATACCATAGCCAAACTTTTTTATGGATAGCTGTTGTAATATCACAGCCAAATATTTTTTCATGGATGGTTCTTATAATATCATAGCCAAATGTTTCTTCATGGATGGTTCTTGTAATATTATAGCCAAATGTTTCTTCATGCATAGCATGAGGTAGGTGAATGTGCTGTTCTTTAAATATCATTACACCACATCTTCATAGATTTCTGTGAATATTGATTTTATTGTTCTTGTAATATCTTAGAGCCAATTCTTTTAGGATTATCCGGCTCCTTTTAGGGCTTCTCTGAGTTTATTGATTTTGATGTCCTTATAAGATCGTAACCAATTGCTTCTTCATGTATTGCTTGAGGGTGTTGAATTTGGAGTTCTTGTAGCATCAAAGTCAATTGCTTTTTCATGGATTGTTTGTTGCTTTCTAGTATTGTAAGCAATTGCTTTTTCATGCATTATATGTGGTTGTTGAATTTGTTGTTGTTCTTGTAACATCACAGCCAATTGCTTCTCCATGCATTTTCTTGTACTTATTGAATTTATTGTTCTTGTAATACTGTAACAATTCTGTGGTTGTTGAATTTGCTATTCGCTTTGTAATATCATAGCCGGTTGATTTTTCAGGTATTGTTTATGGATATTGAACGTTGGTGTATATTTCTGTGGTTATTGAATTTGTGTTATCTTTTTATGTTATGGTCACCAATTGCTTTTTCGTGCATTGTTTGTGTCTATTGAGTTTAGGTATATTCCCGTTTGCATGAATTTAGTAGATCTTTCTACAAATAGTTGCAATTATACATGATAAGTTGAAATTCCGGAATTGGATTTTAATTGGATTTTTTTTTTTCTATATTTTACTTACTCGAACTCTTTTCATGTTAGAATATTTTTTTAAATATGATCACCCCTTGAAAAATATTTAAAATCTGATAAGTAACGAAAATTCATAAAATGCATTTACTTAATTAAAATTTATCTGCTTGAAATAATTTTATATAGCTTTTTAAAATTTAATGGGTAAATTTCGGAATTATTTTACATTTGACTAAAGATTTGGTTTTTATACTGGCCGCCGATAAATATATTCTGGTTTATTTTATAATACCTGGTACAAATACCTGTGGTACATGTACAAGTTATAGGGTCCGTATTGTTACGAATTTTAATGTTAAAATATAAAAATATGAAACTATGTAGTAAGCAAATTATTATTTTTTCCTATATAAATACATGCTGCTTCCATGAGTTGTATTTAATTATTCTCTGTACTAAACCGGTGACTAAAATAGGTCATGAGCAAATTGGCCCCTGTAGGATATTTGGCGTTATTGAGAGAAAAATTAAGAAACTTGTAGAAACAACTTGAAGCATAACATGTTAGATCTATTAAAAAATCAAGAAAATCTCCTCTTTATTCTATGATATATAAAAAAATTTCAGTAGTAGTAGTCGTAGTAGTTGAGCTCTCATTTGTTAACAATTAATTTGCTGTTTATTTTAGCAATTTCTTTAGTTTTACTTCTTCATATTATTTTATGAATTTGTTTTAAAATAAAATTGTGTTTTGCATGCACACATTTCAGTTAAAAAAATCATATGCAAAAGAGATTAGTAAATAAGTTTGAAAAAATACGAATTTCTAATTTAAAAACAGGTAATATTACGCTAAAAGAAAATATGGCATAGAAAATGCAAATAAATAAAAATATTATGTAGAATGTAAAGAAACTCGATGCATAGAGGGAAAATGCAGATGCAAATTAATAATGTTATTTACAAGAAAATAATTTTATTCACAGATGAAATATGTAGAATGATAAGTGGGATGTGGTGATGCAAGCTTCACTGTAGGATGTAAAAATTCACGCAACAGATTCAATTCAATTCAATGTGCGGATAGTGTCCTCAGGGATAAATGTGATTTGATTTTTCGTTCTTCGGTCATCTTGTGCACACGAGGGATAAACAGACCAGGACCTACAGTTTAAAGTGGATTCCGAACCACTAACAAATATTCATGCCACCGTCAGGATTCGAACCTGAAGCCTGTGGTACCAAAGGCTGAGCACTACCCATTTGTCTACCAGGCCGCCCACAGGATGGAAGCCCATGTGCTCTCAACCGTTCTCCACAGTTCGATTGAGGCTGGGCCATAGCAGACAAACGACTGTCAGTCATGTCTCAGATGAGAGATCAGAAGGCATTGCAGATCAAGAAATCAACTTGACAAGCTGCAAGACTCATCTGCTGATGAATGCCATGCACGGTGTCGCGTTGCCCTTCTGGAAAATACCATTTACATTCGCTGAATGTAAAGTAGCACAACTGGAGGCAGCCCTCTCCAATATGTCTCTGATACGTAGCAGGGGTTATCCACTATTGACGGTCTGAAGGCCCCCAAACCATTATGCCATGTTGATGGTTGATGTGACGTTCATCAATAGCGGTCGGATGGGCTTATCTCCCTGATTCCTTCAGACTGTCATCAGACAAACAGAACCGAGACTGGTCGCTGTGCCATTCGTATTCGTTTCCGACACCTTTGCAATCTTTCAAGCAGGTGAGTTGGTGTCACTTGCAGTCTCCGCAATCTGGCGCTCGGTACCACAGATTTCGGGTTCTAATCCTGGCAGTGGCATGGATGTTTGTGAGTGGTTCGAATCCACTTTAAACTGTAGGTCCCGGTCTGTTTAGCCTAAAGTGTGCACAAGATAACCGTAGAGCGACAAACCTAACCAAACCAAGCAGTCTCCGCAAAGGGCAGCTTGTGTGCAAGTCACTTCCAGCCAATCGTCGAGAAACTTTTCTGTCAGATATCAAAGCATTCGAAATTCGCTTTACCTTTCGCAGAGTGTCGATTATGGGAAAGTCCCTTCTGGTGCGTCGATTCTTGCGTTCTGTTGTAAGTCCAGGTGAAATCGGTCATTCGCAGCCATTCACATGACGTCATTGATCACTCTGAAGTGCGAATTTCATATACAGTTTCATACACACATCAATTTCATTCACATTAATTCACATTCAAATTATTTTGCGGATTTTCTAGAAAAGTACTGCTCGAAAGAGGAAAATAATGCTTCCAAACAGCAATATAAATCACTGCAAGTGTGTGTGGGTGGTGCATGTTGGAGGAACAAGATTTAAAGTCACACGTGAAAATTTCGGTGTTTTTTCACTCCCGCACTTGACCGACTTGATGATGTGTTTATTTTCAGTATATGATGAAATTCAAAAGCAAACAGATTAAATAAATAACCACCAACATTTGGAGGACAGATGGAAGTGGCGAATTGTAGCCTCGACTACAGATTGCTAAAAACTAAAATGCAATGCCGAACATCACGTCCAACTTATGAAAACAGCCAGCTGTCAATGAATATCTTTATTTGCCCATTGCAAAGAGGTGCGAAGTAACACCTTCTCAGATCTCTCACATCCTTCATGAAGCCTCATGTTTACTGTTTCTTGAGATCTCTGGTCAGGAAGACCTGTTGTTTGCGTTTCACACCATCTCTTCAGCAGGAAGGTACGTTTAACATTCTGCAGAGAAGGACTAAAGGCTCGTTCCCACCGAGGCATGAGGCGGCGACGCGTCATGCGGCAGGCAAGAAAATTTTTTCGGGCACAGCGAAACGTCAGAAAGAGCATTCCGCCTAGTGAGTTCCGCTTCGAGTTGAAAGTGGGTCAACTCGAAGCGGTGGAATTCAAATCGTTTTCAAGCGAACGTGGTGAGGCTAGTGATGGGTCAACGCTTCACGCTTCAACGCCTCACGTCCCGGTGGCAACGAGCCTTTAGACCAGAAATCAGGGGAAGAGAAGGACGAAGTTCTATTCATAGAAGCTTCCAGGTTCAGCCACTCGATTGATTTTTGGCGTCGACTCGTCCGATTTTGGCGTCTGCAGAGAATCAGGCTCCCCTTACATTCCCTCTACTTAATCGAGCTTCACGAAGAAAGCCCGGCATTTGCTGAGCACGAGCAAAAGAGTTGTCAGTTCGATAATGCACCATTCTGAATTCACGGGAGAAAAAAATAGATAAATAACATTTTATTTCGAATTGAAAATCAATTGAGCAAAAATTTATACTTTCCGAAAAACAATAATTAAATTGTTGTATTCATTCTCAGCGCAAGATTATTTTTATTAAATATGAACTCAGTAGTTTAAAAACAACGATTTTGCACTCTCTAAAAGTCTTATTTATAACTTTCTTATTAATCCAATACCTCTCCACAAAATGACCTCTCAACGAAACGACTTTTCAAAAGTGTTTTTTTTCTTTCTAAGTTGCTCTTTTAAGTTTAATTAAAATAAGTAAAGTTAAATTAAAATAAGTTGTTTAATTAAAATCTTAATGTTTAATGAATTACCTTAATTAAATTTCGATTATAAAAATATCCAACAGTCCTTTTTTACTCCGATAGAAGTGCATTTCTCATCAAGCCAAACGATATGGATGTCCCCCCCAACCCCGAAATCGAAAAGCCAACTCCACACTCGCCGGAGGCAGCAGCCCGAAAATAGTCTGCGGAGCATGTCGAAGGGGGGGGGGCTCTTAGCTCTCCATTACGCGTGATGCGATCACCTTCAGTGACGTCAGGGGGTGCATCTATTGATCGTTTAGGGGGTGCCATTATCGTCTTTCGTAGCCCTTCGAGTGGAGGTGCTGTGATTGAGAGCCCCCCTCCTCCGTGAGTCACGGGGAGATTTGATGGGTTTTAAAGAGGACGGATTGTTGCTGCTTTCAGTCGCTGGTCTTTGAGGCTCTCGGTGTTTTGAGGTTGTAATTAGTTTTATTTATGAGCTGTTTGATTTTAAAAGAGTGTTTTATTAGATATGAGTCGCCTGTTTTATATTGAGCAATTTATAGTATGCTATGGCCGCCATTTCCTGCTTATAACCCACAGACAGCCAATTTCAGCCCAAATATAATAAAAGGTCTTTCATAATCCTCAGCGATGTAAAACCCACGTAACGTCCTTTTCGGCCAATAATGATAATAAAAAGTCTAATATAATCCGCAGGATGTAATTTTTGGCTCCAAAATAATAATAATAATAAAATATATATCGTATAAACTGTAGCGACGTATAACAGAAGATAGGTTAATTTCGGTCGATAAAAAAAATAATCTCATATAATCTGCAGGGGGCATCATTTTTTTGGCCCCAAAATAACAAAAGATCTCTTATAACCAGTCCGCAGCGACGCATAACCACGAATTGTCCTTTTCGTGATGATATGACGATGAAATTGTCTAAAAATAAATAAATGAACTTGTATAATCTTCAGCGAGGTATAACCCCGAATTGTCATTTTCTGTTTAAAAAAGTAAAAGATCTTGCATCTATCGCCTGCTAAAAATAATTGCTGACTCCTCAAGTTCTGTTTTAAAGCATAACAAGTAATATAAAAAAAAATTTTTTTAAAGTCAATTCCTACTTTTTTTCACACTATATTGCAGAAAGTCCTTTATAAATAATTTTCATTCATTCTTTTAAGTTATTTTACATTTTTATCTGGCGCCATCTATTGGTAGATACATGCCAATTAAATCTAACAAAAACTAAAATGAATTCATTAAATTCCATGAACGAATTAATATTTGAAAAAACTGTATTAACGTCAAGTGTCATCCACTGCAAGTTAAAAAAAAAAATGCATTTGAACTCGAGTGGGTGAATGAAAAGTATTTTATGAACGATTGGAAATGTGAACAAGATATATATATAGGGGAGAGTGTGAGCTAATAGAAGGAATTGAAAAACAACAAAATGTTTACCAGTTTTATGAGAATGTTTTTCGTGCTACAAGTAGAAATACATAAATTATGTTGTGAATTTAAGATAGTGGAAACCGGTGAATAAATGTGCATTTAAGAACTAGGATAAAAATTAAAAGATGTGTACTTGCTAGAGAGATGATACTTTCAACCCGTTACCGCAGTTCGTTATTCATTCAGACTTTTTTTTTAAAATTATAATCTTATCTATAGCTTCATTTTTTGTCGGCAGTAGTTGCAGGTGCGTTGCATTTTGTATAGCAGTTATTCAAAACTGTTTTCTTTTATTATGTTTAGAATAATATTAATTTATTATTTTACAGAATTTTGCCGATTTTTGTCGGCTAAAAAAACATTTTTATGTTGTAGTTTCAAAGAATGGATTCTTATGAGAAGTGTATGGCAAAGTGTTGCATTTTGTATGGCAGTTATTCAAAACTGTTTTGTTATATTATGTTTCGAATAATATATATTTATTATTTTACAAAATTTTGTCCATTTTTGACGGCTCAAAAAAATAGTTTTAGATTGCAGTTTCAAAGAATGGATTCTTATGAGAAGTTAACAAAAAAAAAAAAAAATTCTCCTTAGATGATGGAGAGTTGGGATGGGGGTTGAATCCGGATGATGTTGACCTTAACATTCTAGAAATGAAGGAGAACTGGCTATTGTAATACTACTCTAGGGACGTTAGCGGCAAATTGTACAGAACGGCGTGGCCGACTGCTCGTTTAGATGTTAAATGGCTTAAAATTATCTTATAATACAGAATTGGGCCTGAATGGCCGATTATCTAGCACTCGGTGTCACAGGTTTCGAGTTCGAGTCCCGGCGGTGCCTTGGATGTTTGTAGTGATTCTGAATCCACTTTAAGCCGTAGGTCCCTGTCTCCTATGACTGTAAGAGCGACACGGAGTAGAAGTCAGACTTCTACGTACGGGTGCTATATCAGGACAGAGCTGCACCCCTCTTCCCTCCTTCCATCAGGGATACGACAACGATAACAAAATATTACAGAATTGTCGGCCAGTTTCTTGTCGAGCCTGTAGAAAGGAAATTCATTCTTATGTTTAAATATATATGCAAATTTTAAATTATCTGGCCATTCAGCAATTTAGATATCCGTAATTTGCAGCGTATTCAATAAAGACGAAGTCAATTTGAAAAAATGACTTTTAAAAAAACTCCTTACAGAACGTGGGTTTTTAAGAGGTCCGATCTTGTTTGTGGAATAAACCACGAACAGCGGGTAAGCGGGACGAAATTCGTTTTGCGACCGCCCCATCCTACCCCTACTGAAATGCAATTACATGGGCCCTTTCGAGGAAGGGATGGGGTGGGGAGGCCTCTGCCAAACGATGTGCCGACGACAGAACTTCAGGGGGAGATAAAGGGGCGGCGAAATGCTATCTGGGCTCTGGGCGAACGGAATCAGAGCCCAAATTAGTTTAGAATGGGCTTCTGAAAGGCCGGTTTACGACACGCCGATGCTCGTAATTCTTTTATAGAAATTCTATTTCTATTTATTTCAAAATACTTTTTACCTTCATGTGCGGTATTTCCTCATTCTACCTTTCTATCCGAAATTCTATTCCCCATTAAATTTAGTAATAATTTTTAAACAAATGAAAGCTTATACTAATACAGGCGTACATACATTATACACATGCCCAAACCGCAAAATTCATTTTATTTCCAACGAGGTGTGTATTCAAAACGGACGTTATATTTCTGTCCTGTCGCTGCCGTTTGAGTGAAAAAAATTTCATCGCCGAAACGTACTATGGAAGCGAGAGGTCTCGGCGAGATCTACCATCAAACTAAATGTCTTCGCATGAGATCCAAACGTGAGTGAAATTTTGGGTGACATTTCAGAATGTCAGCTTCCGTGCAGCGAAAGAGGAAGCAGTGTTTGAGGAAACGCATTGCAAAAGTCCAGAAAATACTCTCACTGGTGCGATCTTTGGTATTCTACAGAAATATGTGCCGAGGTATAAAAATGGCTCTTTTTCTTGTCAGTTTGTCCATTGAAAGGTTGCTTTCATTAAAATAACTCACCTTTCTGATTGCTCTTTTCATTCTTTCTTCCCTTAAAAGTCGTCAAACAGCAATCATGCATCATTGGTTTTCGAAAAAGCAGACTTCCATGATTGGCTACTAGGTGTGCGAGCGTCTATGTGATTTTCAATGTTAAAAAACAATTCCATTGTATCTTCTGAGACTCCGCCGTCTATGAGTTGATCCCCTAGATGTAAAACTGTGAGGCATTCTATTTGTCAGAAACGTGTATGTAGTGCATTTAATTAATAGTAGGTTTTTAAATGCGCGTCGATTTCAAAAATTTGAGAACCTCGGGTTTAATGGATAAAATAAAGTTATACTTTTGCAACATGTATTTATTTTTGAGTGAAATATCTCTGCATTTTTCATACAGCGATAATAAACTAGAGCTTACATCTGAGTTTGGTGCAAACATAATCCTCACGTCATCATACACCTTCACGTGACTTTAACAATCGGCACTCTCATGGTCCTTCGTACGGGGCTGGCCCATCTTGGATTACTGAGGGAAAATGGGCTTGCATTGCTTTGTGGAATAAACTGCCCTCGCTTAGAATTAGTTTTAGGCATGAACTTTAGAATTTTGTATAGCGTTCATTACATTGTTTTGTGTCTATTACTAATGTGTGCTGTTGGTGCGAAGGAAGAAAAAAATCTACTATCCTAGATAATGGCTTTCAATTTTTTTTTTTTTTTTAGACTTTCAAAAGAAATGGCTCATTTTTTTCCCCTAACTATCAATAAATGTAAATTAGTAATTCTAAATATTTCGTAATTATGTTCTCTGAATAATTTTTACCTCAAAAGTAATAGAAAAATAAAATAGTCCTTCATATGAATTTCTCGTAATATTTTATTATATTTCATTCAAGATGGCCCGAATTATAAGCAAAATAACATTTGCGTATCTGCTTATCTTGAGTAAGCACACAGTAGAATAAATGCATGACTCGAGAAGAAGAATTTCTCGCAATGTTCAGAATCGCTTCGTAACATGTGTACGTTTTTCAAATGCATGAGAGCATTGAAAAGAAGTCAGAAGGTGATACAACAGCAACACACTTTCTAGTACGAAAAGGACGGAGATGTCGGCCCAACTTTCTGTTCCTTTAGAATAGGGGCGCGTAATCTACTTAATCATTAACGTATGTATTCGGGGCCTGATGGCCTACACATATCGGGTTCGAATTCCGGCGGTGCCATGGATGTTTGTAAGGGTTCGGAATCCACTTTAAGCCGTTGGTCCCGGTCTCATAGGACCGTAGAGCGTCACCAAGCCCAATCACTCTCACCCACATCATTCCCAAACTGTAAAGGGGCAACTCAGCTCTAGGCACACTGATGTGGTGTGGCGTAGTAGTAGTGGGATTTCCTCAGGTAATGATACCCTTCAAACGGCTTGTATTCATCAAGATATAACAACGTTATTGATTGACAACATAATGTTAAGTCCCAAAAATTAAATACATTATAACGGACTTGCAGAGTCCACGATACTAAACAAGCCGAGAGGTTCAATTTTCTTATTATTTTTCTGCTTAATTTATTTGAGAAATATGCTCTTTTGCAGTACTTTTTTTAGAAAACGTATCTCAGATGAGAGAAAACGATGTCTGTTGAGGATAATGTTTTTGTTGATAAGCATTTTCTTTCCATGTTAAAAAACTATTATCGCTAAAAGTCAACGCAACAACAAATAATCATCCAGAAGCTCCGCACAGCTTTGTTCGAAGCATTTGCATCCGCAGGCAGGGTGGAGGGCGTCGCCCGACGGTAGGTGTGGCGGCCCCGGGGCGATTACGTGCGGAAAAGCCCGTCTTGCAGGAAAGGTTGCGTGCCGCCATTAAAGGGATTGGAATGATCCGCGTTAGAGTGAGGAGCGTTTCAGGGAGATCGCCCGAAGAGCGGAGGGATTTGGTCATTAGACAGTGAGTGGCTACCGCTCTCTGTGAGTACATTTTGTGCTCAAATCAGTCTTCTTTCGTAAATAATCTATACATGTCTTATGTTTCCATGTATAAGAGAATAATTTTTACAACTTTTTCTAAAGGCTCGTTCCCTCCGAGGAGTGAGGCATTTAAGCGTGAAGAGTTGACTAATCATTAGCCTCACCACGTTCGCCTGAAACCGGTTTGAAATCCACCGCTTCGAGTCAATCTACTTTCAACTCGAAGCGGGACTTCAGTAGGCGCAATGCTATTTCTGGCGTTTCGCTGTGAAGGGGTCGAAAAATTTTCTTGCCTGCCACGTGAATCTTCGACGCTTCACGCCTCGGTGGCAACGAGCCTTGAAACTAAATGACGGAAAACGGCTTTTATACGGATTTTCTCCCTCTCGCAAAAAAACATGTATCTTTCTGTTAATCGGATGCAAGCGATACATTGCCAAATATAGCGCGCTTTCATTTCTTTCATTTATATTTCTTAAGTTCATGGGAAAAAAATTACTTTAAAAAAAAATGAGTCATTCATTTTATGAAAACGAGTTGTTTATTTTTCAAAATTGTTTAGATTCTTATAGGACAAAGAAGAATTCTTACAGGGCAAATTTCAAATGACGGGGTTCGCATTTGCCGGTTCGTTTCGTTGTCTCTAAAACGAAAAATCTCATGCTGGTGAAATGTGCAAATTGGTGAAACGTTGCCAGCAAATTCGATCACCTGCAGTTTGAAATGTGCCCTATAAGAATTTATTTTTCCACTCATCTTTCAGACAAAAAATAAAATGACGCAAAAATACGGCTAGTACGTGATAAGACATTCCGTATTCAAGATAACAGTTGAGCGGAAACAAGGAGCCAGCTTCAGATAGGGTAACCAGAGTTATAAAAATTTTCCTTGGTGTTGAAATTTATAGCGATTGAATTGGAAACTCTTCCACAAAGTTACTTATCAAGGGATTTTTAAAAAAGAATTAGCGTAACTAGTAATATAAAAAAAAAAGTTTTTAAAGTCAATTCCTACTTTTTTCACACTATATTGCAGAAAGTACTTTATAAATGTTTTTACAATTAATTTACATTCATTTTTTAAGTTTATCTGGCGTCCTTTTTGGGTAGATACATGCAACTTAAATATAAAAAAAACTGAAAAATTTGAACAAGATATATATCAGGAGAGTGTGAGCTAATAGAAGGAATTGAAAAATGGAAACAATTAAGACGTGTGTATATTCAATCTGTTTATGAATATTCTTAACCCGTTTAGACGTTATAAAATCCTACAAAGTATTTCGCCACTCTAACAACCATAAATTTAAAATTCATGTGCTGAACAACAATCATTTAAATGAATATTTTAACGATAAAAATCACCCCGCAAAAAAATTAATACCGCAGTACAATGATAGTGAAAACAAGACGTAATAAATTACCCTAATACTACTAAATTGCACGTGTGCATTACCCTTTGAAAAAAGAATCTGGCATCGCGTTGGTTTCGTAATTCTTCTCTCGTTCGTTATGAATTGTACGCACATTTGTGAGTTCAACACGTTTGTGAGTCCTGTGCCCTAAAACGAAAAGTTGCGATAAGCACTGGGTGAAAAGGCGACCCTAGAGTAGTTATAAAATGGAACCAGTCCGCCTATTCTAAAAGAATAGAAAATTGGGGCCAACATGTCCCGCCCTTTTCATACTAGAGTGGGCGCTGCATCCCCTAGGCTCCTGTACCCTGTGCGCATTCATTCAGAATACGTAAACATGTTACGAAGCGATTCCATACATTCTGAGATATTCGGTTCTTTTCAACTCATACAAATATTCGACTGTGTGCTTACTCAAGATAAACAGATGCAAGAAATGTTATTTTGTATAAAACTCTGATCATTTTGCATAAAATAGAATAGAACATTACAAAACTGTTAAAAAATATTAAACCGTTTCTTTTAAAAATCATTTCTCCCTTCGCTCCAACAGCATAGAGGAGCAATGGCGAACAGTAAGGACTGCTGCCCCAAAACGCCAAACCTTCATCGCATGTGTTAAACTTCAAAGCAAAAATCACGTGAGGAGTATGTTTATCTTAAACTGGTAACCGTGAGGCGCTCTCTGTTACTGTTATATGGTAGCAGCTCATGGTTGTTTTTGACTGACAAGGCAGTTTTTCATCTTCCGCATCAAAATCCTCCTAGCTGAATCATTTAAAGTAACTGGCCACGTTCAAATCGTAACGGGGATTATTATTTTTTTTATAGACCAGACCTTCAATTTTCAAAAACGGATTTTCAGTTTGTGTCGAGTGCCATTAGAAGTCGAGATGCGGATATTTTATCATGAACTATAAGGATAACGAATTCAAGCATTCAAAAGTTTCCAATTGAATCAGCCCGCCCCTTTTTCTCCTGTAGGAAGAGATTTTATCTCTGGCGAATAAGCTGTGGACGAGCGAAGTTGAAGTTGTCCGTTCTTAAAAGCAATATTAATAACCAAAGTCAATTCTTAAAATTGACTTTGGTTATTAATATTGCTTTAAGAATCCTTATTGCTTAATCAATCAACACCAAAAATACTTCAGCAAGTTTGTTTTTCCGGAAAATATAAGACTACATAAATTATTTATCTTCACTTATTCATTGTTATTTTCATGTTATTCTTATTCATTCTGTTATTTTCCTAAAATGTATTGTCTTCTTTTTCTGTTCCCATAAATTAACACACTTTCAGTTCATGTATATAAAGTATTTATTCACATTCCAACAATACGTATTCGAGCAACTGCCCGCTAACCACACTCGCGTTCCTTCTTCTGCCCTTGCTGTTACATTTTTCATCCCCGTATAAGACATTCGCCTTATATGGAGTTACAGGAGGAGGAGTTATGGAAGAGCCTCTTGGTCGTGGCGCCATCTATTGTCATTTATAATGACAAATAGTTTACAAATGCATATAAATGTAACTCATGTGAAACTCATCCATTCATCTAAATTAAGTTGATGTCCCTTTTAGAGGGGAAAAAAAGGTCACGTTACCGATGCCAAAAAGAGTTAATCGTAGATCCGATACGATGACCCGTCACATGTCGGAATTGAAACATCTGGACTAGTGGTTCCCAAACTTATTTATCCACATGCTGCTTTCTGCGAAAAAAATGATTATTCCTCGTCCTCCTAGAAGTTCACTTGAAAAGATAAGAGAAAAGATATAGTAAAAATCTATGATGTTTTATACAATACATCTATTTACGTCTTAAATCTGGCAACTGGCGTACCGATTACGGAGTACCAACAGGGGGAAATACCCCTTAAACCTCATCATCTTAATTCATAGAAATGCTTTAAATTTGAATCTTAAATCATAGCAAATATAGATGCTGGCATTTTGAAGCTTGAAATAATGAAACTATTTCCTCAAATAAAGAAAATCAACATACACATTGCACGCAAAAAAAGGAAGATATTATGAAAAATAACACGAAAACAAAGATTAAGAATAGCAATAAAAATTATCTTAATGAGAAGGATGAACCCGATAAACTACCATCACAATGTAGGCCTATAATTCCCATACTCATTTTTCCTATCGCTCCCTTATCAGAAATATATGTATATATGTATATATATTCAGTTCCCCCTCCTTTGAAATGCACCCTCTTAAGGCGAGGAAATAATATAAGGCTTGAATAAAAAAAAATGTCTGTTCTCTTAAGCACTTTATATATCTGAACTTTATGTGTCTTGAAGCATAGTACTTAAAGATGCTCTTAATGATATTCGTTAAAATCAACCCTATTAGCAGTCGCATGGCATTAAGGGAGAATGATAAGGAAATGAAAATGACGATTAACATTGAAAATGATGCTAATGAGGAGAATGAGCTGGATACGCTGCTATTGATGTATGAATCCTTGGCTCTTATTTTTATTAGCGTCATTCTTAAATCACTGCCCTTCCCCATTTGCAGTCATTTTTTTTTTTTTTCCGTTAACAAATTCGTGACTACGCTAAAGTACTCAGTATGAAGAAGGAAATGCAACTAAAAACTCTTATACGACAGCCCATTATGCAGGACAAATTCTAGGTATCAGTTTTTGCGGAGATAATTGTAACTCTGTGTCTGGTAACTGTCTTTAAAGTGTCGACGAATAGTTTTTTCTATACTTTCTTTTCTTCTCCTCCTTCTTTATGCCTCCATCACCCTTTAATTTTTATTAAACGTCCGCGCCCTCAAAAAAAATTAAAATTAAGTCTCGTTCCCACCGAGGCGTGAGGCGGCGACGCATCATACGGCAGGGAAGAAAATTCTTTCGACCCGTTCACACCGAAGCGTCAGAAATCGCTTTAGTGAAGTTTAAGTTATTTCTACTAGATGGCAGATCTACTACTGGTTCAATCCGAGTCACATGACGCGGCAAGCATTTGAGAGTTGAAAGTTGGGAAACTCGAAGCGGTGGATTTCAGCCGGTTTCAGGAGAACGTGGTGAGGCTAAACGCCTTGGTGTGAACGAGCCTTAAAATAAATGCACCCGAGGATACTATCACCCCTTTTTATTATTCCTCTGACGACAAGGGGATGCTCATATTCACTTGGGGGAACAACGCTCTCTATTCTTCTCCTTTCCATCGGCTGCCGTGCAATTTTTCAATATTATTATTTTATTTAAAAATCACTACAACAACGTTTCGGAGTCGGTTGATCATGGCCGCATACAAAAAAATCTTTCTCAAGCGTTCAGGAGTTCACTGCTGACGTGAATCATTTATTTTGCAATTCCTACTATTAGTTCGCACTCTTCCTCTATATATCTTGTTCAAATTTCCAATCGTTCATAAAATACTTTTATTCATCCACTCAAGTTCAAATACATTTTTTTTTTTGAACTTGTAGTGGATGACACTGGATGTTAATACAGTTTTTCAAATATTAATTCATTCATTGAATTCAATTAATTAATTATATTTTTTTTTTTTAGGTGCATGTATCTAATAATAGATGGCGCCGGTTGTAGAGGAAAATGTCAACTTTATTTGTAAAGGACTTTTCTGCAATATAGTAACTTTAAATTTTTTTTTTTATATATTACTTGTTTTGTTCAAAAATTCAAAGACATGGGAGAATTTCAGCTGGCATAAAACAAATCTACTGCTTTGCCTTGCAACTGTTTCGTTGACATTTTTATTATTTTATTTTTAAATATAAAGAATTATTCAAAAAACCGGTCTTTAGGTGAAATTTTCTCATCATCTCTCCAATTTTCTCTCACGACTCAACTTTCTAATCAGGAAAATTTCGTATTTTTCTCTCGCTATTTAGAGAAAAGAATAAATGCACGGGAAAAAAAAAAAAAAATTATCAAATAGCAGTAAACACGTAATTAAGTTAAATTATCTTAAAAAAAAAATAAATGAATACAATTCGTTTTTTAAATGCTTCACCGATAACCAAATGATTACTTTTTACTAAGTATTACAAACTTATCCAAATTATCCACTTATAACATGTAAAAAAAAAAAAAAAAATTGCATTTTGTGCAATAATCAATATCATTTTTTCCTCAATTCAAATAAAATCCGAACATTCATTCATGAAGTGGGCTTGAAACTCGAACCAGTAACTTTTGGCAAATGGAAAATAAAATTGGGGGTGTGAATGGAAAGGGGGAATGGACTTGCATCGGCGGTAGTATAGATTCTTTTATTACAAAAAAGAAAGAAAAAAAAAAAAAAAAAAAGAACTGAACTATTAATATCCCCCAAAACGTTCTTTTTGAGTATCGATTGACTCCCTACGAAAAGGGTAGGGGGAGGAATGGATAGAGCATTGACCTTGAGAGACGCCCCATTCCGATCGAACAGAATAGTCGTTTCCGATGGAGGGGAGAAATATCGTTTGAAGGTGAATGGATGGAATGCTCTCTGGGATGCTTTGGGGAGGAATCGGGCTTCTGGTATTTTTTACACGAATCACATGGCCGACAGGTATCATCCACAACAATGGTTCTTCCACTTTTTATTCCCCTTTCAAATTTAAAAATTCGAACAATCCTATGGTAATGGAGTAAAAAAAAAAAACCATTATGTTATGGAATCTATGGTTTATTCTAGAAATGCAATACGCCCGCTTTGAAAAAAATATGTGTAAATAAGCCCGATAACTAAAAATTGAATAAATTGGGCTCTAGTACTTGCAACTAGAGTTGAGGAGTCGGGTAGTTTTTAAGCAGTTAGAATCAGGAGTCGTTTAAAAATCCAATTAATCACTCTCTTATAAAAACCCATTTTATTTTTTTGAGGCAAGTCAATGGTATCTCTTCAGCCAGCATTGTGGCTTCAGCAACAAAACAAGTCAGTGTTGAGATATTTTTTCCGGGCATTGAGGATTCTGAACAGCCACTTCGAAGGAAGTGAAACAGCGAAAGAGAATCTTTGCAGGAACCATTCAGGGATTAAGAAAAAAATGGAGATGAAATGCATTACAAATGCACAATCTTTGTACTCAAAATGCGTCGCTTGTCTTCTACTCTACAGCACTTTGCCAATTCATTTTTAGTATAATTGAATTTTTATATCCTATACGTCATTTTTATGAGCAAGTTTCGAGTACAAGAATGTCTTTTAAGTGAGGGCAAATACTATACTTGTAAAAATACTTTGCTACGGAAACACTGTTTGTATAGTTCTATTTCAATGAAAAATCATTGAGTTTATGTCGCACATTTTTCTAAATCCATTCGTAAAGATATTATCCTGTAAAATAAGGAAAAGACAAAGGTGTCGGAAATGCTTTGGCCCATTCCCCATCACTGCTTATGTGGTGTTGTCATTTACTTTAAAACATACACATAAACAATACCCGATCCTATAAACAACTAGCTACACCGTTTACTTAACACACGATAACCATTATGAAATTCCGCAATAACCCATACCACATTTTAAATCAACAAGTTCGCATGCCTTCAGAGACTTATGTAAGTCGGAAAAGGAAACACACATGAAATAACACAGACGAAAATTTCATGATTTAAAATATAAACAAAAAATGTATTTATTGATATTTACAATAGTAAGCTTGAAATTAAAATCATTTAATTAAAGTTATCAATAAAAGTATAATTCGGACAATGCCTTAAATAAAATATAACTTATACAGTTGCTTGCAATTCTAAATTAATGTTCAATAATAAAATAATAAGGTGATTGACCTTACAGTTTCATAATTTGCCACGACAGCTGGGGAAGAAGGGCTCCATTTTTTTTTTTTTTTTTTTTTCCAACTTTAATGGTTTTTAGTGATAATAATGCTCTATACGCACCATTGATCAAAGTCTTGGCAGCAAGGGTGCTCCGTCCAACCGCTCATGGGGCTCTTGTGTCGGGCAGGAGACCTAGGGAAACTTGACTATATAATGTAGCTTGGATTGTACACTTTCTTTTTTCAAGTCACGCTGCTGCCAGGGGTTCACCAGTTAATTCATAGACGTATGCCAGGGATGCCAGTCACTCCGAATCGCCGTCAAACTCCCAGTTTAATATCTCTATTTCACGCTGCACATGGTACAACCATCTCAGCCTCAATCAGCCACCTTCCTTCAAGCTACGGAGTCTCCGTTCCTCGTCTCTTTTCTTTCTCTCTCCTCTCTGCGATGTTCATCACCTCCATTTTATAGTTCATTCTCGGTGGGGGGAGGGGGGGATTGCCGACACCGTATTAGAGTCTATATCCGTTGGGCAGACGCACCCCGTCCATAAATCCAAATCCTCGTCTTGATCAACTGATTTCTTGACCATCTGGCCTCGAAGTGTTTTATGACCCCTGCCAATTAAAATACTTTCCACATATATCCCCCTCACCCCCCAGCTGTGACCCATCCGGCCAGGTGCGGAGACCAACAAACAGCCCCCTTCCAAGGAACACACATAGAATATAGTCTAACATATACAATAATAATATAGAATTTTACCATAAAAATATTTACTAAAAGATATTATAGCTCATATTGACACGACAAATATCCAACCGCCCGGGATAAAAAAAAAAAATTCTATGAATTCTTTTTTTTTTTTTTTTTTCTTTCTTTTTTTCTTTTTTTCTATGAATTCTTTTTTTTTTTTTTAACAAATTTCCCAGGAAGGCAACTATAAATATAAACACAATGTATTTTCTTTAGATTATATTTATATAGACATCCTATACACACAGGTACAATAAAACTGCAAAAGTGTGTTTTATACAAGCAGAAAGAAAAAATTATGTACCGACCTTCAGTTTTACCTAAAAAAATAATAAACAATTGTACCCAAGAACCAATTTTAATATATGTCACGAAAAAAAAAACAAAAAGATCCCAGTTTCAAAAGGCAACAAAACATTATTTCCTTTCCGAAAATATTTTGTTGACACCCACAACTAAAAATACAAAAATCTAACAGCCTTACCCAGTTACTCTAAAATGTAGGAAAACCACCTTGATAGAATATTGCATAGTCATACGGAGATTTTCGATACGAAACCAAATAATAACAATACTACTAATATTAATAATAATAAACCCTAACACATGAATAATCTACAATCACACATAAAAACCAACCTCCCTATTCTCTAGTACAAAACCTTTTCACATTGCAAAATCCCAAGACAAAAATTCTTCTCGACGCTCCCCTATTTGGCTGTCACCTATTTTGTACTATTTAAATCGTTTCAAGAAGTACACTCTCAATTTAAGGCAGAACGGGATAATTTTAAAAAAAAAAAATAAAATAAAAATAAATATAAATAAAAGTGTCGAAAAAAATATAACACCAAGTTGTAAAAAGAGAAGATAGACCCAAATTTTACATTCAATTGCATCGTTGAGAAAAGAAATTATTTCACAAAACCCATTGCATTCCGCGGTCTCTATGAGATACGGCTATTTGCGCGGAAGGAGAGTTAGGGGGAGAATGGTCATCTACTGCCTGAGGGGGTGACTGGCCTACCCCAAGACTGTGATCTTTTCTTACCAGAACCTCTTCAGGATACCCCAATTCTGATACGGTCTACAAAAGGGGGGGACTGATTTAGTACCTCATTATCAACGTTCTCGTGAGTGACATCAATCTTTTGACTGTTTGGAAGGTTTACTGTTTGTTCGTCTAAATCTACGTCGGGGAAAATCTCCCCTCACTGCGACTTTAACCAATCTGTTAAGATGCACTCTTTGCTTATTTATGGGTTTGTTTACGTGTTGTATTTCGAACATCACGGGGAAAACTGTTTTATGACTTTAAAAGGACCATCATTTAATTTAGCCAACTTCTTTGAGGTGTGAATTCTTATTTTTGGTGTGTGTAAGTATACTAGATCTCCGACCGAAATTTGTTTAGACTTAGGTAACTCAATTTGGCATTTACATTTGGCAACTCCCTCAGCTGATTTTTCTAGATGTTGTTTTACTAAGGCGAAAGAAGACTGAAGCCTATTAACCAGTTGAGTTGCGAAAGAAGGCGTATCAGAGTACGTCCTAACCTGATCACGAAATATACGATCATAAGGCATTTGCAGATCTCGACCATAAACGAGAAAAGCCGGCGTTTCCTGGATTGAACGGTGATGTGCATTCTAAAGGCCATTAAAGCTAAAGGTACATGTTGGCACCAATCTTCTTGTTTTTCCGAAACGAGATGGCTGAGTGTATCAATTAATGTCTTGTTTAGACGTTCCACCAGACCATTTCCCTCAGGGTTATAAACCAGCGTATGTTGTTTGGATATACCCAATTTTTCGTATACTTCATTCATTGCTGCAGAAAGAAAATTAGAACCTCGATCAGAGTAAAGAGTCTGCATTATCCCATGACGTGAAATGAAATCAATAAGAACGCATGCTACTGAAGAGCTTTGAATATTTTCAACTGGGTAAGCCTCGGCGTATCGAGTAAAATAGTCGGATATTACAATTAAGTACTTATTCCGGCAGGAAGAGGTTACAAAGGGACCAACCGCGTCAAAGGCGCATTTTTGAAAAGGATATTCGGCGATAGGAATTTTTTGAATCGGCGCTTTAACTGTTTTTGAAAATCCTCTACGTGGAATGCAGGAGTGACATAAAGCTATGTAGTTTTTCACAGTAAGGTATAATCCCTGTCAAAAGTAATTTTGTTCGATTCTTTTCAGTGTTCTTGTAAAACCGCGATGAGTAACGGAATTATTATCGTGACAAAACTGTAGTACAGTAGATACCATAGATTTCGGAACAACCGATTTTGCTCTGGAATCATGTCTGTTCCTTTTATTTCTATAACATAGAAGAAGATCGTTTTTTACAAAAAATTCTGGAGATCGTCTAGAAAAATGCCAGTTATTTCTTAGCTTTTCTTTAATTTGTTGGCAAAAACCATCCTGATTTTGCAGCTTAATAATATCATTGATCTGCATTGAATTAATTTGGAAAGTGGAAAAGTTGGAATCTAAAGCGTTTACTGCATTCAATCTATTCTCGTTTTCTACATATCTTTGAGAATTAGGGGGAATCCTGACTTTACTTACTGATTTTCCTATTAATTTCATTTGAGACCTATTAATTTCATTTTGCACAGATGTATTTAATTTCTCCCTACACTTATCATTAATTTTTCCGTCGATATGGCCAAAAACATTATAGAAGGATCTTTTGAAATTCCAATTTATACTTGTTGTCTCATTGCGCAAGGAATTATTTTTGCAAACGATTATAAATTCATTTTTTGTTAAGAAAATTTAAACCTAGTATAATATCAAAAAACGGCGAAAGATTGGAATGCGGAACAACGAAATCATCCTCGTACTCAAACTTATCAATTAAAATTTTACTATTAATGACACAACGAGAATGCATAGTAGCATTAGTGATTGTTCTTACTTCTACAGTTGGTGCATCAACAAATATGCATTTTTTTAATTTATTCGGAATATTCATACTCATTAGATTCATTGTTGAGCCTGTATCAATTAAAGCCCTACAGGTAATATCTTCTATTTTAACCTCAATGATAGGCATTGTACATGACGATAATTTGGGCTTTTCCTCTTTTAGGTCAGCGTGGGTTTTTCTGGAATTTAGAGACCCGGAATAAATTCCCCTTGAAGCTAGTTTTTTTGGATTTGTCTATCAAAAGTCCTTTGATTGTATGATTGAAATCTATTTTGCTGACCACCCTGCTGATAGTCTCTCCTTTTCCTCTGACATTCAGAGGCTATATGACCCAGACGCCCACAATAGAAACATTTGAGGGGCTTTCTATCTCTTCGTTGAGAAGGTGGCAGATTTGTATAGTTATTTTCGGGTATATCCTTCTATTTATCTAGTTCATCTATTCTAGTATTAAGGTGTTCAAGCTGTTTCAAAAACCAAATCTAAGGTTTTGGTAAAACCCTCCTTAACGCCCTCCACCGCATTCGAATCAGTTTGGGAAATAACATTAACATTTGGAGAGGCAACTTCAAAAGACCTTTCAACTCGTAATGCAAGGTCCACCGCTTCCACAAAAAGAAGAAGGGTCTGCAATTAGCACCTGAGCTCTTATATTTGCTTTTAGACCAGAAATAAATTTAGAAAGAAGAAGTTTCTCTTTGAAACTCTCTGAAACCTTTTCGTTTTCCGAATCGGATTTAAGGCATTTTTGACTAAGACCTTGCACTCTTATTGAAAAGTCTTCGACGTTCTCGAACTCGAACTGCTCGGCTGAGGAAAACTTGGCAAACTCTGTTGCAAAAAGCGGAGTTTCTTTGAAATGCGACGTCATTGCCTCCTTAAATTTTTCGTAGGTCAACTCTTTATCATTCTGTAAAGAGGCTTCATAAACTTTTCTGGCATTTCCCTCCATTTTCAATTTTGCGATAATTAGCATTTGATTATGAGACCACCCACTCAGTTGCCCAATCTGAGATAGAGAAGAAAAAAAAATCACAAACATTTTTTCCTGATAAAGAGGGTACCATCGACATAAGAGAAGCATTTTGGAGCAAACTCGCTCCTGGATCTGAATTCTGTGCTCCTTGTACTGACAACATGTTTGCAGTTTTCGAAACAATAAAATTATGTATAAAAATGATATAGAATAACACACACATAAAATAATAATATATATATAAGGTAAAATATAGAATATAATAAATTTATTTCACGAACATGTATCCCTCTCCAATATAGGTCAATAAATTTCTGAAGGTAGGCCACGGCACCAATTTTTATGTGGTGTTGTCATTTACTTTAAAACCTACACATAAACAATACCCGATCCTATAAACAACTAGCTACACCGTTTACTTAACACACGATAACCATTATGAAATTCCGCAATAACCCATACCACATTTTAAATCAACAAGTTCGCATGCCTTCAGAGACTTATGTAAGTCGGAAAAGGAAACACACATGAAATAACACAGACGAAAATTTCATGATTTAAAATATAAACAAAAAATGTATTTATTGATATTTACAATAGTAAGCTTGAAATTAAAATCATTTAATTAAAGTTATCAATAAAAGTATAATTCGGACAATGCCTTAAATAAAATATAACTTATACAGTTGCTTGCAATTCTAAATTAATGTTCAATAATAAAATAATAAGGTGATTGACCTTACAGTTTCATAATTTGCCACGACAGCTGGGGAAGAAGGGCTCCATTTTTTTTTTTTTTCCAACTTTAATGGTTTTTAGTGATAATAATGCTCTATACGCACCATTGATCAAAGTCTTGGCAGCAAGGGTGCTCCGTCCAACCGCTCATGGGGCTCTTGTGTCGGGCAGGAGACCTAGGGAAACTTGACTATATAATGTAGCTTGGATTGTACACTTTCTTTTTCAAGTCACGCTGCTGCCAGGGGTTCACCAGTTAATTCATAGACGTATGCCAGGGATGCCAGTCACTCCGAATCGCCGTCAAACTCCCAGTTTAATATCTCTATTTCACGCTGCACATGGTACAACCATCTCAGCCTCGATCAGCCACCTTCCTTCAAGCTACGGAGTCTCCGTTCCTCGTCTCTTTTCCTTCTCTCTCCCTCTCTGCGATGTTCATCACCTCCATTTTATAGTTCATTCTCGGTGGGGAGGGGGGCGATTGCCGACACCGTATTAGAGTCTATATCCGTTGGGCAGACGCACCCCCGTCCATAAATCCAAATCCTCGTCTTGATCAACTGATTTCTTGACCATCTGGCCTCGAAGTGTTTTATGACCCCTGCCAATTAAAATACTTTCCACATATATCCCCCTCACCCCCAGCTGTGACCCATCCGGCCAGGTGCGGAGACCAACAAACAGCCCCCTTCCAAGGAACACACATAGAATATAGTCTAACATATACAATAATAATATAGAATTTTACCATAAAAATATTTACTAAAAGATATTATAGCTCATATTGACACGACAAATATCCAACCGCCCGGGATAAAAAAAAAAAAATTCTATGAATTCTTTTTTTTTTTTTTTGTTTTCTTTCTTTTTTCTATGAATTCTTTTTTTTTTAACAAATTTCCCAGGAAGGCAACTATAAATATAAACACAATGTATTTTCTTTAGATTATATTTATATAGACATCCTATACACACAGGTACAATAAAACTGCAAAAGTGTGTTTTATACAAGCAGAAAGAAAAATTATGTACCGACCTTCAGTTTTACCTAAAAAAAATAATAAACAATTGTACCCAAGAACCAATTTTTAATATATGTCACGAAAAAAAACAACAAAGATCCCAGTTTCAAAAAGGCAACAAAACATTATTTCCTTTCCGAAAAATATTTTGTTGACACCCACAACTAAAAATACAAAAATCTAACAGCCTTACCCAGTTACTCTAAAATGTAGGAAAAACCACCTTGATAGAATATTGCATAGTCATACGGAGATTTTCGATACGAAACCAAATAATAACAATACTACTAATATTAATAATAATAAACCCTAACACATGAATAATCTACAATCACACATAAAAACCAACCTCCCTATTCTCTAGTACAAAAACCTTTTCACATTGCAAAATCCCAAGACAAAAAATTCTTCTCGACGCTCCCCTATTTGGCTGTCACCTATTTTTTGTACTATTTAAATCGTTTTCAAGAAGTACACTCTCAATTTAAGGCAGAACGGGATAATTTAAAAAAAAATAAAATAAAATAAAAATAAATATAAATAAAAGTGTCGAAAAAATATAACACCAAGTTGTAAAAAGAGAAGATAGACCCAAATTTTACATTCAATTGCATCGTTGAGAAAAGAAATTATTTCACAAAACCCATTGCATTCCGCGGTCTCTATGAGATACGGCTATTTGCGCGGAAGGAGAGTTAGGGGGAGAATGGTCATCTACTGCCTGAGGGGGTGACTGGCCTACCCCCAAGACTGTGATCTTTTCTTACCAGAACCTCTTCAGGATAACCCCAATTCTGATACGGTCTACAAAAAGGGGGACTGATTTAGTACCTCATTATCAACGTTCTCGTGAGTGACATCAATCTTTTGACTGTTTGGAAGGTTTACTGTTTGTTCGTCTAAATCTACGTCGGGAAAATCTCCTCACTGCGACTTTAACCAATCTGTTAAGATGCACTCTTTGCTTATTTATGGGGTTTGTTTACGTGTTGTATTTCGAACATCACGGGGAAAACTGTTTTATGACTTTAAAGGACCATCATTTAATTTAGCCAACTTCTTTGAGGTGTGAATTCTTATTTTTGGTGTGTGTAAGTATACTAGATCTCCGACCGAAATTTGTTTAGACTTAGGTAACTCAATTTGGCATTTACATTTGGCAACTCCCTCAGCTGATTTTTCTAGATGTTGTTTTACTAAGGCGAAAGAAGACTGAAGCCTATTAACCAGTTGAGTTGCGAAAGAAGGCGTATCAGAGTACGTCCTAACCTGATCACGAAATATACGATCATAAGGCATTTGCAGATCTCGACCATAAACGAGAAAAGCCGGCGTTTCCTGGATTGAACGGTGATGTGTGCATTCTAAAGGCCATAAAGCTAAAGGTACATGTTGGCACCAATCTTCTTGTTTTTCCGAAACGAGATGGCTGAGTGTATCAATTAATGTCTTGTTTAGACGTTCCACCAGACCAT
>BPLR01017223.1:0-16217 GCA_021605095.1 Caerostris extrusa | reverse complement strand
TTTCGGTTTGTGATATTTATTCGGCGCTCTATCTCGATTTCAGGAAATTATTTATTATTTTTTTTTCATTCTTCTTAGAGAGTTTTGGTTTGTAGTTTTTTTTTTTTTTTTTTTTTTTTTTTTGTAGTAATATTTATTTTTTTCCAGATTATAAAACGTATGAAGTTAAAAATGAGAAATTTTTTATAAATTTATTTGGTCCTCCGAATAATTGAAATTAAATTTAAATAGAAATGTAATATATATATATTTTTACAGGATTTTTGCTAAATCTCAAATAATTTTTCCTGTTTGATTACACCACATAAAAATATTTTAATTATATACTACATAAAATAAATAATATGTAAAAAAAAAAGTGAAATTTTTTTAATTTAATTATAAATATTTCATATAAAATATATTATATATTATTTTTATATTTTAAATATATAAAAGATATTTTAATACGTTTTAGAGCATTTTGCTAAATCTACTCTTTGATTACACCATATAAAAATATTTAAATATATACTACATGAAGTATATAATATTCTAAATATATATTATTTTTATATTTTAAATATATGTAAGATATTTTTAATACTTATAGTATATATGTTTTAATGCGTTTTACACCATTTTGCTATATTTCAAATAATTTTCCTCTTTGATTATACCAGATAAAATTATTTAATTATACAGATAAAATTATTTAATTATACCAGATAAAATTATTTAATTATATATTACATGAAGTATATAATATTTTAACATGATATACAATATTTCATATAAAATATGTTATATATTATTTATATTTTAAATATATGTAAGATATTTTTTTAATACTTTAGTATATATGTTCTAATGCGTTTTACAGTTTTCTAAATCTCTTCTTGATTTCACCATATAAAAATATTTAATTTAAAAATATATATATTTTGTCTTGAATATTCTGTTACATACCCTTGGAGCAGGGGGTCGACAACCCGCGGCCCGTATTTTATCACATTTTTACAAAACATATTTATTTCATAATGATCAAAGTAGTGAAAACCAATGCATTAAAAATACATTATGGGCTCAATATCCCTATATTACAAAAATGAACTGTCGAAAAGATGAGAAAAATGAGCTTTGATTTTAAAATAATATTCTTGCGAATATAGGACAGATAATGCCAGTTTCATGGATGAGTTTACAGTTATGAGTTCGCAGAATAAATTACATTTTATTCTGCGAACTCATGATGAGTTTAGAAACAAATATCGCCCTAGTAAAATAAATATTTTTAATGATTTCATTTTTTTATGTTTCATTTATATTTATATATTTTTTATAATTCATTCATTTTTATATTCAATATTATGTATTTCTTAATAATGTGCTTTCAGTATCGTTATTACTATAGTACTATATTTACATGTAAGAATAATAGTAAACACAATAATAATAATTCGTTATGTTCCAATCTTTCACTCCAAAAAATGTCTCACAGTGTGTCTAAATATAATATGAGGATATATAATTTTATATGCGGCCCGTGGAGTTAGGATGCATTTCCAAATGTCCCACAAGCTCATTTGGGTTGGCCACCCCTGATATAAACTATAATCTGATTACAGAATATAAGGTTTGTATGTATATATATATACATATACATATTTTGAAAAACATATACATAAGAAAAACTGCCATTTACATTCTAAAAGACTATATATTCCAAACTGCATATTAGTAAAAGTTAATAAATGAAATTTAAAAGTCATACGAATACAAAAGAAAAATGTAGTTTTTCGCGAAACAAAAATTTTACAATAAAGAAATTAATTTTAGCTTTTTCTAATATTGTAAATGAAACCAAATAACATCTTGCTAAACCTAAAGAATATAAAAATATATTACCTTGCAGCATAACTAATTCTGTCCTTTATTTATTTGTTTATAGTATGCCAAAATATTTGGTTTATTTATTTTTTTTTCTAGTTAACTTAGCAGAGTTTTTGATATTTTTATTTTTCATAATTAACCCTTAGCACACGAAGGGCTCCGGGGCAAGAGCCATTTAAAATTTTTCTTCAAAGGGTTAATTTTCCATCTTATTTTCATAAAGTAATAAATTTTTTCTGTGCTTACATTGATTTAGATGGAAAATATTTGATTTATTATTAGATTTATGTATTAAACACAAGCTTGAGCTTGAAGACAAATTTTAATGGCTCCTCTCCAGGAGCCCCTCGTGTCCAAAGGGTTAATCTTAGTGCAAAATCCCTTTATTGATTACTATTATAATTTTTATTACTTTATTAGGATTTTCTTTAATTATTGTATGAGACCCGTGAGATTTATCACACTTTTACAAAATATATTTATACTATAACGGTCAAAGTAGTGAAAACCAATGTATTAAAAATACATAATTTTTGTATCCATGTATTCAAACATTAACTGTCGAAATGATGAGAAAAAAATGAACATTGATTTTAAAATAATTCTTACGCAAAAGCAATATTACACTAATAAAATAAATATTTTTTAATCATTTCATTTTTTTGTTATCTCGTTTATATTTATATAGTTTTAATATTTCCATTTTTAGTGTTATTATTTCCTCTACAAAGGCAGTGCGTTTTAGTATCATTAGTATTATATTATCTATGTTTACAAGTAAGTATATAGTAAACACACACACACACACAAAAAAAAAACCTCCTTATGTTTCAATATTTTGGTCCAAAAAGTTCTACAGTGAGTCTCAATCTAATAGGGGATATATAATTTTGCATGCGGTCCGCGGAGTTGGATGCATTTCCAAAGTGGCCAGCAAGATCATTTGGGTTGGTCACTCCTGCTTTGAAATTGAAAATCTTAATATATTGGGTTTGCAATAAAATAATTTCGGTTTTTCACCATTTAAAGTGCATGTTAAAAAACCGAAAGTACTTTCTCGCCAATCCAATGTTTGCAGTATAACAACAACCTGTTAACTTATAATTTATAATATTATATCAAGATCGAAATATTTTTAATAATACTAAAATAATCTTTCGATATTTTCAATAATAAGAAACTAAATTGATATTTTTCATTTAATAAATTTTATAAAATAAAGATTTTTTAAAAGTATAATGGCTTAATTTTTTTTTTGCAATTTTTTTTCTTCACAAAGAAAAAAAAATATTTAAGATATAATTGCAAGATACATTTAATAATGAATCTCTGTGATACTTATAATTTCTTTTTAAAATACTGTGCAGTTTTTTTACGAATTCACAACTTACGTATTATGCTGATCAATTTTTTTTTTTTTTACGAATTCACAACTTATGTTTTATGATGATCTATTTATTTTTAGGAATTCACAACATATGTATTATGATGATCAGGTTTTTTTTACGAATTCACAGCTTATGTATTATGATGTATGTATAATGAGAACATTCAACTTACGTTCAATTTATTTAAAGATAGCGTCAATTTCACATAATAATATAAGGATAAGATAAAAAATAATTTTAATAATAAGGATAAGATCAAAATAATTTTAATATGAAGGGTAAGATAAAAAAAAAAATAATTTTAATAATAATTTATAAGATAAAAAATAATTTGAATAATAAGGATAAGATACAAATAATTTTAATATCGAGGATAAGATAAAAAAATAATTTTAATAATAAGGATAAGATCAACAAAATTATGCTGGTCCATTTTTTTTTTACAAATTCACAACTATGTATTATGCTGATCAATTTTTTTTTTCGAATTCACAACTTATGTATTATATTGAAACATACTTTTATTATTTAAAGAAGACATTCAATTTACATTCAGCTTATTTAAAGAAAACGTCAATTTCAATAATAACATAAGGATAAGCTAAAAATAATTATAATCATAAGGATAAGATTAAAAATAATTTTAATAATAAGGATAAGATAAAATATTAATTTTAATAATAAGGATAAGATAAAAAATTAATTTTAATAATAAGGATAAGATAAAAAATTTAATAATAAGGATAAGATGAATTAATTTAAATAATAAGGATAACATGAAAATAATTTTAATAATATGGATAAGAAAAGGGTAATTTTAATAATATGGATAAGAAAAGGGTAATTTTAATAATAAGGATAAGATAAAAATATTTTAATAATTTAAAATAAATTTTAATCATAAGGATAAGATAAAAAATTAATTTTAATAATAAGGATAAGATAAAAAAATTAATTTTAATAATAAGGATAAGATAAAAAATTAATTTTAATAATAAGAATAAGATAAAAAAATATGCTGTTCCATTTTTTTTACGAATTCAAAACTGATGTATTATGCTGATCATTTTTTTTACAAATTTACAACGTATGTATTCAACTGAAACACACTTTATTATATAAAGAAAACATTCAATTTACGTTCAATTTATTCAAAGAAAACGTCAGTTTCAATAATAATATAAGGATAAGATAAAAAATATTTTTTTATATTAAGAAAAGTTTAAAAAATAGTTTTCATAATAAGGATAAGATAAAAATAATTTTAATAATATGGATAAGATAAAATAATAACAATGAGGATAAGATAAAAACAATAATTTTAATAATAAGGATAAGATAAAAACAATTTTAATAATAGGGATAAGATAAAAAAAAACTAATTTTAATAATAAGAATAAGATAAAAAATTTGTTACAGTGCAATGGAACACTGTGTTATTCTTTTTAGTTAATTTTTTTTTTTCTTTTAACATGAAACATGATTTTTTTTATTAACTTCATCAGATAATGATTTCACTTTATTGTTTTGCGAATGTTTTTTCCTCGATCCCATACTAAGAAACTCTCTGTCCCTTAGCCATTTTCCCATTTGTTACTTAGTTCATATTTTTGTGTGCGAGAGATCTCGAAATAAATATATCTCCCCGCGCAGACAAACAGCATCTTCTCTCTTCTGTGCCCCGAGAAAGACAACTGCGAATCATTCCCCCTTTCAGAAGTTGAAGAGAGAGAGAAGGAAGAAAAGAGCAAGTTGCCGCCTTTTGATAAGTCCCTTATCTGGGGAGCAAATCCGCACTCTATGAAGAAATCACGCAACGCAAACTCTTCGTTGGAAACGCGCATGTGTGCGGCCCGCCGATAGCCGCCTTATCGGCGAACAGAGATAGAATGCTTATTGTTATCGCTCATACAGCAAACTGGACCTCCTCTCTCTCTCTCTCTCCATCCTCCTCTCTCTCATCCTCATCCGTCTCCTCCTCCTCCGCATCCTCCGCGACTTCTCCTTTTCTAAACATCCCCCAGTCCTTTCGTCGTGGATGCTGAGAGAAGATATGATAACCGGGGCCCCTTTCTAAATGGAAAGTGAGAAGAGAGAAGGCGGGCACCATCGAAAACTTTATCACATAAACACAGCGAGCCTACCCACCCCTCGGCCCACACCCCACTACTCCACAAACCAGGGTGGAGGGGGTAGGGGGTAGGGGAGGGCTTGTTCAGTGTGCGCCGCGTTCCTAAGCCTTATATTCTAGGGCTTCCTTTTCTTTGCTAGGCCCTTATCTTTTGCGAACATATACTGCACTACTAGTAACCGTGAGCCCTTTTCAAGTTGTGCTGCTGCCGCTGTATGGTGATGCCAGGGCTGTTGCTTGCTTGCGTGGGGGGGGGGGGGTGAGGAGGATTGCATTAACTTGGCGGGGGAGGGGGGTGAAGAATATTTCTTGGACAATTGCTCGCTTTCAACGGTATATACACACACAAATACATTTTGACGCCTCCCGAATAAGGAAGGGTGTAGGGGGTAGAGAGTAGGGTATGGAATTCTCCGGGCCCAAGATACACAGACTAGTATATCTTTTCGTCAATATTCTCAATGTTTTTGTTTCGATGTGCCGTCAGAAGAGGGGGTGTTGTTTTTGGGTCGTAATAAGAAAGGGTTCGCCTGACGATAAATATTTACCGGAAGCGATTACGGCGGGGGGATGATTTTTGTAATGATGGGCCCGTTGGATGAGCGCTGTATTGGCACCATGTTGATTTGTGGGATATCTTTAGAAGTGACTGATGAAATAATATTAAATAATGCTAATCAAGATAGATAATTATATTTTAAGTATTTAGATATCCATTTAAAAACAGTCATTTTTGTAATGGTGGGTCTATTGGATGAGTGCTGTATTGACTGGCAAGTGATGTACGGATTACGGAATACCCATGGGGACTTAATAGACCCCTTTAATATATAAGACCCCTTAATCTTCTCATCTTAATTCATATATAAAATTTACGATTTTAATTGGCTGATTAAGGTTAGTATAAAAATGCAAGATAAAGTTTCCAAAATTTAAAATATGGTACTCAAATTTAAAAAAATAAAATGCTAAAAATAAATAAAATTAAAATACAAAAAAAAATGTAAATTAAAATTTAAAAGAATTTAAGTTTAAATTCGGTACAATTAGGGACCAGTTGTCGATGCCAAAACGCTATTGAAGATACCATTATGGTAATAAAGAGTATGCTGAACGGTGGGAGCCCGTAATGATGATCTGAAAAGCAAATGGTTATTTTTCACACACACACACACTCCCCAAAAAAAAAAAAAAGTGGATCTCAGAAAAAAATACTTTTTTTTTTTAAATTTTTAATTTTTGATAAATTTTTTTTTTTCTAATCCTTTTGTTTTACTTACAAAAAAAAGGGTAAAAAAGAAAACAAAATAATACCTAACATGCTACTAGTCGGTAGAAAATAATTAAGGTTCACATCACAGGTATGCGCTGCATCGAAACCACGTTGAAGAGTCGATTTGTAGGACGCCTCAAGAAGTGGTTAGTAAAATAATATTAAATAATGCTGATCAAGATAGTTAATTATATTTTAATTATTTAGATTTCCGTTCAAAAATAGTCATTGATCAGGCAAATATCTACTTAAAAGTTTTTTTTTTTTTTCGAAATTCAACTGGAAGTAAAAAACTGGAGATACAGTATGATAGATATATTTCTGTCCAAATGATATTATTTATTGTTAAATGATTTCGTAACTTTCAATACTTTACTTTTGTCTTGCAGGAAATAACATAACAAAAAAAAAAATTTTGATTTTTGATAACTATAAAAAATATTAAAAATATTTAGTGAATGTATATTTTAAAGAATATAATTATTATTAACTTAAAAATAGTCGTTATATGTTGTATTATTACGCTTTTTACATCTTTATACCTCAAATCAATTGCATAATTATTCTTAAGTGGGTTAATTTAAACCAACTTACTCTCTGTAAAATTGAAACAAAAAATTGCATTGCATTAAATTCATTAATCGTTTTTATCTAATAAACTATCACTTTTTTAAATTATCAAAATTTTAATAAAAAAAATCTACACATTTTTGTGATTAGTTGAAATATTTTAATTATTTCTATTTCAAAATAAAAACTTAAATCGAACTATTTCAAAGAATCTCCAATGATCGAAAAATAAATTTCTAAGATGGAAAAACAGTTAATTGGTTAAAGTGCAATACAAAAAATCAAAAATGCAAATTTGAAATTACGAAAACTCACACAGAATATATTTATCTAAATTATATATTAAATGAGGGGTGGCCAACCCGCGGCCCGCTTCGAACATTTTTCCAGTCCGTGATATTTATCACACTTTTACAAAATATATTTATTTTATAACGGCCAAAGTAGTGAAAACCAATGTATCAAAAAAATACATTATGTGTGTATCCATATATTAAAAAATTAAGTGTCGAAATGATGAGAAAAAAATTAGCATTGATTTTAAAATAATATTCTTGCACAAACCAATATCGCACTGATAAAATAAATATTTTTAATATCATTTTTTTTTATTTCATTTATTTTTTATATTTCTATTTTTTATATTTCTTTTTAGTGTTATATAGTTCTTGACAATGTGTATTTAGTATCATTATGTTATTATATTATGTTTACATGTAAGAATAATAGCAAATACAATAATAATAACTCATTATGTTTCAATTTTTCTCTCAAAAATATCTATAGTGTGTTTAAACCTAATATAGGGGCATATAATTTCATATGCGGCCAGCAGAGTTAGAATGTATGTCCAAAGTGGCCAGCAAGATCATTTTCGTTGGCCACCCCTGTATTATATATCAAAATCCAAATCAAATTAAAACTACTTAAATTTTATATATTATTAGATAATTTAAAATTAATTAAAAAATAAGAGGACAAATATCAGCTTAAAAATATTTAACAAAAAGTAACCTCTCTTTTTTTCCAAATCCATGTTAAATCTGAATAGTATACAAAAAAATCAAACATATATATATATATATATATATATATATATTTTATTGCGATATATAATTTTATATACGGCCCGCAGAGTTATGATGAATCTCCAAAGTGTCCCGTAAGATAATTTGGGTTGCCCTCCCCCTCTATTATATATTAAAATCACAAATCAAATTTAAACTGCTTAAATTTGTATGTATAATTAGATAATTTAAAATTAATTGATTAAAAATAAAATTAAATATATCAGCTTAAAAATATTTAACAAAAAGTAATCTCTCTTCTTTTTCAATCTGAATAGCATATGAAAAAAAAAAGATCGAGACCATTACAAGTTGGTATGGTTGAGCAAATAATAAATTCATGGCATTGGTTTTACTAGCCAATATCGCACACAGAAAATAAGTATTTTTTAATGCTTCCATTTTTTTTAATTTCGTTTATATTTATGTATTTCATTTTTAGTGTTTTGTATGTCTTTATAATGTGCGTTTAGTATCATTATTATTATATTATATATGTTCACCTGTAAGAATAATGGTAAACACAATAATAATAACTCATTATGTTTCTATTTTTCACTCCAAAAAATGTCCATAGTAGGTCTAAATCAAATATGGGGATATATATTTTTTATATGCAGCCCTAACTCCGCGGGCCGCATATAAAAAATATATATCCCCATATTTGATTTTTAAAGTGGCTCGCAAGATCACTTGGGTTGGCTACCCCTGACCAAGATATTAATATTTAAAGTATAAATAACATTTGTACCACTAATACAATTGTTGAAATCTGTTGGATAATTTGAGAAAGAATCCTTTTAGGTCATCTAATATCACAAATCAAATTAAAACTGCTTAAATTTTTATATATTATTAGATAATTTAAAATTAATTAAACAATAACATAAAAAACATCGGCTTAAAAATATTTTAAAAAATAATCTCTTTTGTTTCCAAATCCACGTTAATTCTGAATCAAATATGAAAAAAAAAACCCAAGATCATTATACTAACATATTGGTTGGCATAGTTGAGCAAATAATAAATTCATGACATTGGTTTTTCTAGGATCATTTGTCTAGTAAGAAAAGATTAATCTGAATTAAAGATCTTGTCAGCACCACACAAGCCTTAAGCAAAAGCAAACAAAACTATTTCAAGAGATCTCAATCTCACGTGATGGAAACATGGAGTAGATTTCCCAGATACTTCCCTAACTACCAGTCATTTTTCATAACTGATTGCAGATATAACGCCAGATAGAATCGGACCTCAGCGTTTGAAACCCAGTGATGGATATCTGGCGAAGAAAGTTCAACAATGGCAATATCTTTCACCTGAATACCTGATGACAGATGCACATAAACACCTTCACGAAGAGCGAGCAGGAGTTTATCTTTAATAAAAGACAAACACAGAGAGAGGGGTTTATCTTTTGTTTGAAAGGCAAGAGAAAAAAAGTGCAAAGTGGAAAGGCGTCTCTTTTTTAAAAAGTTGGGCAGGACCTTTCTCTCGTGATACTTCTTCACAAGCTTATCTTAACGGTCCATCTAAGATGGCGGCGAGATAGAATGTTTAACGACTTGGGGTTCGCGCATGCGTAAAGTGGTCGAGGCGGGTGTGTGTGTGTATAACTGATCTCAATGTTGAAGCAAGAAAAAGGTTTGATTTTTTTTTTTTTTGTCTTGCCTTCAGACAGCAAAAATGGCTTTTTTTTCTTTCTTTTTTTCTACTCGGTGTATTTGAATGAATCAGTATGATTTAATTCAAGGATACGCGGAATAATGCGGTGTTAAATTCACATCACTGTGATTTATCACATTGATTCGATTGTTAGTGTGTCCCGGTCAAGGAATACAAAATATATGTTTTTTTTTTCAAGGAGATCGCAAAAAGCAATTTATTTTTTTGTGGATATTTGTGTTAAAAATAATTTTTTTGCAATGCTATGGCAATATGATATTAACATATTCTATATATATATATATATACATTCAAAAATTGCTTTCTGCTGCTAAAATTGCTTTACAAAGATGCATTGGATTAATCAGTATGACTTAATTCAAGAATACATAGTAGAATGCTGTCAAAAATATCACCATGATTTATCACATTTAAAATAATAATAATAAATCTCATATTAATGAAAAGTGTGATAAAAGTTGCATTGAGTATAGCAATTAATTGAGATATATTCTCAATTAGCAGCTGGTACTCGGTACCACAGGTTTCATGTTCAAATCCTGGGCGTGCCATGGATGTTTGTGGTGGTTCGGAATTCACTTTAAACCGTACGTCCCGGTCTAATAGAGAGAGCGTTGTGAGGGTAGTGTGACTCGCGTCTGTAGCCTATCTTCAAGCTATAGATATTGTTATATATATATATATATATATATATATATATATATATATATATATATATATATATATATATGAAACAAATGTATATATGAAACAAAAAATGCTTAGGTAGTGAATCATAATAAATAAAAGTAAATCTTTATCTATTTCAAAATTAATTTTATAAATTATCTCTTTAATGATTCTAAAGTGTTGATCTTAAAATGCTTATTTATTATTTATTTTATTTATTTATTTTTTAAGGATTTTGTTATCATTGTGAGAGAAAAGTAGTAGTAGTAGTTGGTAGTCGTTATAAGTTTGGTAGTTGTTAAGGTTATAAAGGTCGATAGTTGTGTATATGTATGGACAACAGTTGATATGTTGTTGAAATAACAGTTCTTAGGTAATGAATCATAATAAATAAAATGCAAATCATTAACTATTTCAAAAATTATCTCTTTAATTATTCCAAACACTTATTTTAATTATTCCAAAACTTATTTTAATTACTTATTATTATTATTATTATTTTATTTTTTTTGAATTTTTAAAACTTTTTTTAAACCTCTCAGAGAAAAAATAAAAAAAAAAAAAACAGCCCAAGACACGATGTTTCTTTTATAACATCCGCATTTTTAAGTGAGAAAAAAGACAACATTATACACGAAAGATTGCTAAAAAAAGTGAAAGAGTACAAAAGAAATGTATGCAAATTAAATTTTTACGAGCTCAATCCCCCTTCCCCCAAAGAACGGAAAAGTTAATTTGTTTTTAATTCTTGATTTTTGTCAGTATTCTTATCTTCTTCTTATCATTTTTGCCAAAAAAGAAGCTCTTAAAATTTTTATGTGCAGAGAAGGTTTGTATGCATTCCTTCCTGACTTTCTCCCTTGTCATACCTAGAAGGGACAATCAACAGAAAAACTGTACAAATATCTCTCCGCTTTAACTCAGAAATTTTTCTTAATGTTTATTTGACTTTAAAAGAAAAAAAAAGCATAATCTATGTTCTCTTACATTTTAAAAACTTAAAAAAAAAAAAAAAAAAAAAAAAAAACGACATATTTTTTGTTGTGGTTTAATTATAAAGAAACCGGGCATACTTCTCATTTGTTAAATATGTTTATAATTTTTTTTTTACTTTGTGTGTGTATGTAGTGAAAGTAATAAGTTTTTGTTCGTTTGCTACAGCGGAAGTTGGTGCTTGAAAAAAAAAAAAAAAAAAAAAATTTTTCTGGGTAATATTTCAGTTACTTTGAAGATTAAAATTTTATGTTTTCCTGTTTAAAGAAACTCATTTTACATTTTAATGAGACAAATCTTTTCTAAATACTTTGTGTTTATTTATGGAAGACATTAGATAATTTTGAAAATAACCTAAAATGTTTTTCTTATAAATTAACAAACAATTTATCTATAACGATATGCAAAACATCAATCATCCTGTTTTAAATATTCTACAAAATTATGATTATATTTCTTCACGCAAACTCGCACTGTTCTAAATATTTTTAATTAATTCCTTATTCTGACGATTTTCCGATTTATTACTCACAACTGTCTAGATGAAACAAGTAACATAAAACAAGTAAAAAAAAAATTTTAAAGTCAATTCCTACTTTTTTTCACTATATTGCAGAAAGTCCTTTATAAATAATTTTCATTCATTTTTTTTAAGTTTATCTGGCGCCATTTATTGATAGATATATGCAACTTAAATCTAAAAAAAAAACTAAAATTAATTAATTAAACTTAATTAATGAATTAATATTTGAAAAAACTGCATTAACATCAAATGTCATCCACTACAAGTTCAAAAAAATGTATTTGAACTTGAAAGGATGAATAAGAAGTATGTTATGAACGATTCAAAATGTGAACAAGATATATATAGGAGACTGAGCTAATAGAAGGAATTGAAAAAAAGTTCGCTTTTTTTCCTAAGCTATTTTTTCTCCTAATTTGACCTTTGCTCGTATTGTTTTATTTTTTGATGACATGCTACTGATTTCATCAACATCTACATTTTGAAATTTTTCTTATTTTCATTTTGTAATTTTATTAAATAAATAATTCTTTTAAAAAAAAAAGTGCATTTAATTATCTCTTTTTCTTACTTTTTCTTGAGACCACAGCTATGTTTCAACATTTAACAATGAAGGAGCTAGAGGCCACTACGTGGCCAAGAATCTCCATATAAATCTACAATAAGACAAACAACTTCGTGACAAAATGGGTTTGCTGATTGGGTTCAATTGATTCTCTACAGTTCATCAGATCTATGTTTTATTTTTCAATGATGTGTGATAATGAATAAAAAATTCCCGAAATGGAGTTATAGAAAATAATTAGGAATCAAACTAATAATTAAGCGATTCTTATTAAAATTTTCATCTCTCTGGCATCTTTAAAAAATAGTCAGAAAAATGTCGTCTGTTTTATTTTTACCATAATTTTTAAATCGCATGTATTAGATGTATATAATTTTGAAAATAACCTAAAATGTTTTCCATATAAATTAAGAAACAACCTCGTGACAAAATGGCTTTGGTTATTGTGACAGAACTGGCGAATTGATTCTCTACAGGTCATCAGATCTATGTTTTTCCTTTTTTTTTTGCTACTATATAGTTTGGCAACAGCTGTTTTTTCTGCGATGCATTTCAAACAAGTAGGTATGAATAAAAAATTACACATATTCGGGTGGCAACAAGTCAATAAGTTTTTTTGTAAAGGAACTTGTAATCTTTTAACTTATTTTTTAGTTTATCACAAAGTCACGAGAATGCAATATTAAATTTTTAAAAATTTTTAAAAAGTGATAAAAAAAAATTACACACCATAACAGTTTCACGTAAGCAATTATTAATCTCATTCTCAGTTATGCATCAATCCGTTTTACATTTTTAAGAGTTTTATTTTAATAATGTTTAGCCAAAACTTTCCTATAGATTGTTGAAAAGCTCTGATGAATCCCTTGCTGGGAATATATGTTAATATTAACGTATAAAACTGGCTTTATTTTTATAAAAATGACTATATTATAATCAATAAAATTTTCTTACAATTTGTAAGAGTAGTAATAATATTAAAAAGTAGAAATATTAAAAAGAATTCAATCCTTAACATAGTTTTCCATCCTGCAAATTAACAAACAACTTCATGACAAAATTATCATAAATTGATAAACAAAAAATTGCACACCATAAAGTTTCACGTAAGCAATTATTAATATATATATATATTAGCAATTATTATTAACATGCATATTATATAATTATGTATACACTGTAACAGTTTCAAATAAGTTATAATTAATCTCATTCGGTATACATCAATCTGTTTTACATTTTTAAGAGTTTTACTTTAATAATGTGAGTTCCAGCGGTGCCCCTGGGTAGTAACAGCGTTGCAGCCCTTGCTTATGGCATAAAGATTAACTGTCTCTGTATTGAGAGCTGCATTAGAACAACAACATTATATTTACACGAAAATTACTCGGGAAAAAAATGACATTAACAGGAAGAAGTTTATTAAAAGTGGAACACTCATTTTTCATAAATTTATTTTTATACTGTCCGTTGTAAAATAATTTCATACATTACATTTTTTTTTTTTGCATAAAATATAATCACGACTGAACTTTTAAATTAAATAAAAACAATAACAATGTCTGTAAACTTTATAAGTTGGGAAAGTACACTTGCCAATTTTGCAAGATAAAATAAAAAAATATGTATGTATATTTTAAACGTTCCGGTATAAAGCTAACAGAAACTCTACCTACCTACCTACTTTTACTTTTTACTCACCTTTTAAAAAATTCTAAAGAACGCAGGCGTTTAAAATTTCTTGGTATTAACATTAATCTCTTTCTTTGAAAAAGCACTTGAATGGGGCGGTCATTTTCAAACGATTATGCAAAAATTACGCAAAGGACGTGCGAAGGTTAAGTAAAAAAAAAAATAATAAATATATAAATAAATAAAAAAAAGGTTGCACCGATTTTATAAACAGCAAGCATATTTCCAAAGTACTTTTCATGACAAAACGGAAAACTCGTCATTACAGTAATTTTCCCTAATTTATCGCTTTTTTCCCTGAAATGTAGGGATAAATTTTTATTTAAAGATGGAGGGGGGAAAAAACGACAAATATTAATAAAAAAAAAAAAAAAAAAGAAGAAGAAGAAAGTAATGAACATTTAAAAATACTGCTTTCCCACAAAAATGTCTCAATTGCGGCAAGCCTCCTTTTAACACAATTTTCCACAACATGATAAAAGGTTAATAGTTTTTAAGGGCCCCCAATATCGTTTAGCGAGGTATTAAATATTCATTTCCTCCGTCTATCAATTTTGAATTACTTTTAATACTCCGCGGAATTCATGTAAAGGGGAAAAAAAAAGAAAATAAATAAAAAAAAAAAACAAGAAATGTTCGTAAATGACATCCTTAAAATGGACAGGGAATAGGGGCGGGGTTTGGAATCGCGCAGTGTCAGGGTTGTCAGGGGTTCGAACATCACGTGATGGCGCCAGATGATAGCACCACCCCCTGATAACGTTTGCAGTTAAGGGGCGGCAACTAAAATTGTTGCCCCGATTACAGTAGCAAGGGCCTTTAGAGGTAAAAACACTCAAAACTTCCAAAAGTTAGCAACTGATTACGGCAGTGCTGGGTAATTAAGAACATTTACCCATTGACACGAGTCCACCGCACCTTTTGTTTTCAGAGTAAATATTACGAGCGAGCAGTTAACTGCCAACCGCGCTGCTGCTGCTACTTCAGTAGTTTTTAAACGATGCGTTTTGTTTTAAAAACTGCCTTTTTTTTAAAACCTTCCGCCCAAAAGCCCCTTTTCTGCTAGGCAAGCTACACTACTCAGAAAACGACCATAAAATAAACTGCGGCGGTCATTAATTTTTTGTTTGTTTTATTGCTATCACAATATTAATTTCTTGCTATCGTCGATGTATATTAATTTTATAGCGGCAGCGTTTTAATTGGTTTGTAGATAACTTAATGATGGGACGGTTTCTTCTGAGAGAGGAGGGGGTGGACTCAAAATGGAAGGGGGAGGTAGGGGGACATTTTTGGTTACAAATAATTTTGTTGGAAAATAGAAATGCACCTGTAAGAAGAGAAGTTACAAATATATGACGTTATCACATTTGATATTGTTTTCGATAAATTAATTTGAACTGAAAGTAGGAATATTATCAAATTGATATTATTTTAGTATTTTATTTATTTAAAAATATCGTTAAAATAATTTTTGTAACATTTAGTGAAGATTGAAGATTTCAATTTGGTGATTGAAACTTTAATTAAAAGAAATTTTATATTCTTTATCAATGTTTGTTTTGAAATTTACTTTAAATGAAAATAAACTACATCTTACAAATTACTAAAAAAACATTTTTTTTAAATTTGCTACAGTATAAATATTATTTTGCGTAGAATGAGAAAAATTCAATGTTTAGCACTAACATATGATAACATAATGTTTAAAACTTTATAAATCTTTTCTGTTATCAAACAAATTAACAAACTGAAATTTAATCAAGCAAGTCAGCAAACTGAAATTTA